>APFE031654152.1:225477-238374 GCA_000404065.3 Pinus taeda
TACCTCTTTTATAAATATGGTATTTGGGCATTTGGCCCATAGGATTCACTTAAATAAAACCTATTCTTGAAAATGGGCAAATGAATTCACTTAAATAAAACCTTTTCTTGAAAATGGGCAAATGGAAGGTTGTAACTCCTAATTTCAAGCGCTAAATTTACCTTTTTTAACCTCTCCCTTAAAATAAGTTGGGCTATTTGAGGTGATTTGTAAAAATGTACTATGCTACAAAATATTCGCCCACTAAAAATTTAAACCCTCTTAATTTCGCCAAAGGGCGAACATTCGCCCCTAAAATCACCCCTATGTTTAATCATCAATTTCTACTTGTGAGACTTACATGAGCCCACAGGATATCACTCTTAGTTTCATCGACTCCCACTTTAAACATGACATTTCTAAAAATAACTAGAAGGAAAGGCAAGATACAATAAACCTAGTTCATTCACCCATTACACTAGAACCACAATAAAAACAAGAGGAGTTGAGATGATGGATTGTTGTTACTGGAGAAATACGACAAAAAAAAGAGATACTGAATTAATAGAAATACAACAGGGTGCGATGGCATGACATCACATATCTTGTTTTTTCTAGAAAGATCTTGCTGAATGATGAAACAGAAATCAACTCCAGTAATAATTAAGACATTCATTGCAAAGGAGGAGATAATTGAGAAATAAATTTTAACATAGACCAGAAATCACTAAGCTAAAGTGGAATAATTTGTTGAGGAAAACAAATTAAGAGAAAGGACAGACTCTCTCGAGAAGAAGGCACTGAATTCCACAAATGAAATTGAGGACAATAATTGGGAAAGAAGATCCTTGGAGCAATTGAGTCATTTCACTGGACAATTGAGGAAGATCACTCCACTGAAAATGAAGGAGATTGTTAAGGAATAATCACTAAGCAGCAAGAAGGGTAAAATCTTGGAAAGAAAACTAGCATGGAATTTGTGCCTAAACAAGAAACCATGCAACCCATTGTTGTGTGAGAAATATATTATTTCTTTTTATTCATCATTTCTTAATCCGTGCATTTCTTGTCTATCAAGAAAAACCCAATAAGACCCTAGAGCCCTCTTTGTATAGTTGGTGTAAAACCACTCAGATACACCATGGTTAGTCCAAAAAGGCCTTCGCCATGGCAAATACAAGGCTAGGAACACAGAATTTGGATGTTTGTTATTCCCTTGACATATATCTAAAGCAAAGCCAAATTATAGCTCTGGTGCAAGGGAAAATTGCTTCCAAATCTCTGCTAGAGAATGGCAATGTCGTGTATTTGGTACTCACGTATGATGATGTTACTATAGAGGGCTTCTATATTCTCCACAACTGCAACTGAGCACAATCATTGGGAAAGAATATCCATGGATCAATTGAGGCATATCACTGGGAAATTGAGGAAGATCACTCCATTGATAATGAAGGAGATTGTTAAGGAATAAACATCGAGCAACAAGAAGGGTAAACTCCTAGAAAGAGAACTAGCATGGAATCTCTGCCTAAACAAGAAACCGTGCAACCCATTATTCTTTGAGAAACAAACTATTTCTTTTTATTTATCCATTCTTAATCCCATTCATGAGGATTAATTTCTACTTCAATGTGAATGTAATTGAGTAGCATCACTATCATTTCACTATTTACTTGAATGTTATAATACAAGTTTAATGATAAAATTGTTAGGTGGAATTGTTTGGACTCTATTTAGCAAAATACATTGATTATGATTAACACCATCCACTGAGATGGGTAGTAAATTTTATTTCTTATTGACAGGTTTTGTCTTTTCCAGCACCCATCAATTGGTATTAAAGTAGGAAGAACCTGCAGTGAGGAATATCCAACAAAGAAGATTTCTTTCTCCCTCCTTTGTTGCAAATCAAACGAAGGAGATTCAGAGGAGAGAAGTAGCTCCAAGATGAAAACTGGGAACATAATGTCCAGAAGCCTATTGTGAAAAGAGAAAAAACATGGTATGTGGAGGAGTGGACGTGAATTGGAGAAGCATATATCGAAGAGATGAAAACATTACAGAGATGTTGAGAACAATTACTAGAACACTAAAACCATAGAAACAACCCAACTGAGAAAAAATATAGCCAAAGTAAATGATGGAAGTGAACATGAAGGGAAACAAGGAAGCCTGAGAGAAACCTTGAGAGAAGAACTAGAGGACTCTCTTTTAAAATAAAACTGTGATAGAAAACTTCAGGTTGTGAACTCTATTGTCTATCTAGTGAAAAAAATTGTTTATATAGATAGTCCGGAAAGGCCCATCAATCTCTCTCTCTCTCTCTCTCTCTCTCTCTCTCTCTCTCTCTCCTCTCTATATAATATATATTATATTATATATATATATATATATATATATATTATATATATATATTGGACATAAGAATGTCAATTGGAGCCCTATGAATTTGGTGGGTTAATTTAGTAGCTTCATCAGAAATTTCCTTCCACATAATAGATCAATGCCATGGAAGGTGGAATAAAACAAAAATAATCCGAGACATATGAGGATCATTATTTGAAGGAACGATTATCTATGAACACTATGGGATCATTAGTTATGGATCTAATGATCAGTTTCAAATCTAAGTTCTAACCAGTTTTATAGCTCTCTTCCACTTTCTTGTTCTTATCCATAAGATTGTGCACAACAACACCAAGACACTTCTTCAAATTATTCACCAAGTATTAAGTGCCTTTTTTTGTATAATCAAAAGAGTTATTATGTCTTGTTTGAAGCATAGCCTTGACAAACAATAATGTTAAGACAAGAATTGCATCATGTTTTTTTGTTTGTACCTATCATCAAGGAACAACTACAGGTCTGGGAGGAAGATTTATAAAAAAAAGGTAGTGAAATTACTCACTATCCTTTTCAAAAATTAATCTTCAATTTAGCAACTGATTAGCTCCAATACCATAAAGGCCATCAATTATACTCATGAAGAGATTATATTTCAAGGATGCTTATGGACAGTAAGACAATACACCTACATACCCTTATGTGTGGTCTATTCTCAAACAAAGATCTTACTAACAATGGATCATGTGATCAAATGAAATAATGATAATGTCAATGATGAAGCAAGTGATCAAGTAAAATATGAACTGTGATTGATCTTCGATTATATGGTTATGATCTTTTTTTGGGTCAAGTAAGAATGGATCTTTTTATTAACTGAACAAGTACATTACATATGTTACAAGGTAAACCAAAATTCCTTTCGTTTACCCAAAAATGGTCCACATAACCTATCAGAAGCATATTTGGCATTAAACCTTTAAAACTTGAAACCATTCACTCTATTGGAAAAAAAGGATTACATAGGAAATACACAAAACCCGAACCATAACCCATAAGGTTGGACTTCAAAAATAATACATCAACGACCATAAAAAATAGCAGGTTCGCACTTTTGGGTGCCACACCCTCCTCCCACTGCGCTCACAGAACACCGATCTCCAATCAGCCTAAAAATTGTTGTCCATCTCTTTCAATGATCCAACAACTATCATCTAATCACTAAATCAGATAACAGCAAGTCATAGTTCCAACTTCACATCCTTCTCTGATAACTGATCAACCACTTGCACTACCGAACCTCCACCCTTGATCTACCATATGTGGATCCAATAGTCCACACTGATTTCAGGTGGACAAGTAGCATGAGGATTAACCGCTCAAAAAGTGGTTTCCTCTCTCCTCCTCACTGTGATGTGTCACTTGAAGAGGGAAATCAGAGGCCAACCTTGAAAAACCGGTTACCACTTAGACCCCACTTGAAATACCACTTGTGGTTCGAGAAACCATTTCTGTATGAATTAATTTGCGCGCTCTTCTACCAAGTGAATTAATTTGTGTGCTCCTCTGCCAACCAATAAGAAGATAGTTTAGGCTTCCCTATCCTCCTTCATGTCTCTTGTTCCTCTTTGATCCATCTTATCAATCCATTGCTCCCTATATTTGGTAGCCTGACAGAGACAATCCTCTAACATTTTACCTAGGGGTACCAACTCCTAAATGTGCCGAGCATCCCTTTCCTTATTAGTCACTCCTTCATTCGCCAAACGATCAGCTAACATGTTATATTTTCTTTTAAAATGGACAAAGCTTACAGTTGTTAAGGATTGCATGTGGGTGTAGATAGAGTGAAAGACCAACGATAGCCTCCAGCGTTTCGACACTTTATCCGGTGATGTGCCATTACATATTTTCTTGGCCTCTCTAATAATCAATTCCAAATAGGCTTCAATGATGACATTATGTGAATTAGAATCCACCAATATTTCCAGGCATTGCTCTAGGGCCATGAGTTCCACCATGTTATTAGTGGCCTTCCTCAAGTGGCCATGAAATATCTTCTTTATTTGACCTTGTTCATCTCTTATATCACCCCCAAAACTAGCTAACCCTCGGTTGCCTTTAGAAGCTCTGTCTATATTGACCTTTAAGAAACCATGTGGAGGAGGCTTCCAAATATTTATATTTGCTTTTGTTTAGCTCACACCCTTGATTATGCCCTGTGGGCTTATAGGCTGGAGACCCAAATGAAGTAGAATACTCACATCCTGGGGCAAAGGAGGGTCCTTTGGAAGTGTCCTCAACAAGATACTGATTGTGTCTTTAAGCCGCCTTAAAATTTGGTCAATTATGTTGTAGGGCTTGCTTGCTTTGTTCTTGAAGATCCAACTATTGTGCTCTTTCCAAACATTCCAGATGATAAAGCCTGGAACCAAAGTCTAGGCTTTATTAATGATTTCATTCCCTGAGAAATTTTTCCTCCAATTATTCAAAGTGTTGGAGATGTTGAGTCTATCCCTATCAGTGTACTGAAAGATTGAGGCCACCCATTCCTACACGGTGGAGGTTGAGAAGGTGATCCATCGTCTTCTCTTATGAGCCACAAAGGTAGCATTTGGATGGTCTAGTGAAGCCTTTTTCAAGATATTCTCTCAAGTTAAGATTTTTCTTTGATGAAATAGCCAAATAAATAACTTTATTTTCATCCTGTGGGGGCTCTACCAAAGATTCTTCCAAACTTGATCAGGGTTTAGATAGTTAAATCCTGTTACTACCTGTTTAACTTCTTTTAGGTTAAAGTTTCCTTCAGTGTTCTTTCCCCATATTATTTGGTCAGGAAAGGAGGATACTAGAATCAGCCTATGTTCTAGATCCTCAGTAAGAGAGTCTGCCTGGGCCATCAGAGGACTCTCCTCACTATGGCCTAGATCCTTCCAAGTACTCCATTTTCCATTGTTCCTATCCTGGTCCCAGAAGTCTTTAGCCATAAGTAGACCTTTGTTTTATGTGTCATTCTTGAGAGCTGCTAATTCATCCTTATACAATTTGGGTTCTTATTTCTAGTTGTCCTCCCAAAATTGAGCTAGGTTCCCAGCTTGAATTTCCCAGAAACTATGCTGCTGACTAATACCTTTATTTTCCCAGGCAAGGTTCCAAATGTGGGAGCCCTTAATATGACTTGACATTCTAATGTGATCCTTCTCCTGCCAATGCTTGGCATATTTTTTTTCCAAATCTTAGCCCAACGATTTGTTGATTCCTTGATCCACCTCCACCAGAGTTTAGCTCCCGAAACTCTACTTATGGTTTCAGGATCATGAAGCCCCAAGCCACCATGGCTCTTGGGTTTGCAGATCTTGTCCCAGACAACTAAAGGCCATTTCGTTTTCTCTTCTCCTCTGCCCCATAGAAGGTCCCTTTGTATGCTCTTGATCTGTTGCTTAATTCCTTTAGGAGCATGAAGAGTTGAGACCATGAACATTGGAATGGCCTATAGGATAGCCTGTGTGAGCACAAGGCGCCTCGCCAAATTTAAAGACCTGCATGTCCATTTTTGGATCTTGTCCTTAAGTTTATTTATAATTGGCTCCCACACTTCCTTGCTGAGAGGTTTATCTGTGAGAGGTATGCCCAGATACTTGGAAGGTAGCTGTTCCCTTTGAAACCCAATAATTCTGGTGATATTTCTTTGAATAGCAATGTCAGTGTTAAAGATTTTTTTTTGTGATTTGTTGAGGCTTACCTTTGTGCTAGCAACCATAGCAAAGTCATTCAAAATATTCTTGATCATTCTGGCTTCCACGATTGTGGGTATGCCCTGCAGCATTGTGTCATCCACAAATTGTTGATGAGTGTTAGTTGCTTCATCCAAGGTGAGCTTGATTCCTTGGATTCTTCCTTCAACATTTGCAATTTTAAACACTCTGCCTAGCCCTTCCATCATGAGAACAAAGAGGAAGGGTGAGAGCAGATCCCCTTGTCTGAGACCTCTGGAGGGTGTGAAGAGTCTTGAAGGAGTGCCATTAAGCAGGATGGAGAAACTAGTTGTGGTAACTAGTGCCATAACCCATCTTATCGAGTTTTGGTTGAAGCCAAAGGCTCTTAGAACTGCCCTTATATAAGACCAACTTATATTGTTGTAAGCTTTTTCTAAGTCCAGTTGAGTGATCATACTAGCTTGTTTGTTTCTTTTGAGAGAGTGAAACACCTCATGAGCTTGGATGATATTATTGAGGATTTGTCTTCCTTCCACATAGCCCGTTTTCTCCTATGAGATGAGAGCAGGTAAAAGGGGCTTGAGTCTATTGGCGATCACCTTGGAAATAATTTTATACACCACATTACATAAAGCTATGGGTCTGAAACCATCCGAAGTCATGGCTTTTTCATGTTTTGGGATCAAAGCTATGAAGGAAGCATTAAAAGCCTTCAGAACCTTTTTGGATCTTCTTGAGTCTTCCACCACCTTAAGGATATCCTGTTTGACTGTTTTCCATCATGCTTTGAAGAAGTCTACATTGAACCCATCCGAGCCTAGAGATTTTCCATTTTTCATTTCATTGATCATTTCATTGACCTCCTCTTCCGACACTGGCCTATTAAGGTTGTGGTTATCTTATCTGGTAACCAACTGAGGGATATACTAAGTGAAATGGTTGATCAACCTAGATCTATCCCCTAGAGGCTCCTCTGCAATACTGAGGAAATATTGTACAAGGAGAGATTCCATGCCTTTGTGAGAGGCAATTTCTCTCCCTTGAGAGTCTTTGATCTTTGTGATTATGTTGTGTGCCATGTGATCCATTGTGGATTTATGAAATAACTTTGTGTTTCTTTCTCCCTCTCTAATCCAATGCATCCTTGACTTCTGTCTCCAGAAAATCTCCTCTTGCAAGCACTGATCTTCCCATTCTTCTTGCAAAGAATCAGCTAGCTTTTTCCGTTCCTCGGTAGAGCCCTCTGTGATGTTGATATGATTGATCTCCTGGAGTTTCTACTCAGCTTCTCTTTTGGCTTTTAAGATATTACCGAATTCCTTTTTGTTCCAACCTTTAAGCTTGGATTTGATATGTTTAATTTTCTGTTGGAGTAGGAACATTCTAGTGCCTTGAATGTTTAGATCCTCTCTCCACCATTTGTCAATATTACTGGTGAATTTACGGTGAGAGAGCCAAGCATTCTCAAACTTGAAAGGTTTGTTTCTTGGCGTGCCCATAAAAGTGGCTTCTAGCTATACAGGCCAATGATCCAAACCTCCAAAGGGAAGAATATAAGCTGTTATGGCAAGGCCTGAGAGAAAGAGGTCCTCTGAGATAATAAATCTATCTAGTCTAGATGTGACTTGTGAAGCCCCTCCCCTTTTGTTGTTCCAAGTGAAGGTCCCATTTATTTTTCCAGTGTCCACTAACCCCATGTTCATTATGAAGTTCTAGAAGGCCATGGAGTCTCTGCCTAGCTGTCTAAAACCACCTTTTTTCTCTGTAAGAGATCTTATCATATTGAAATCTCCTGCAATGATCCAGGGCATATTAGGGTGTCTTTCTCTTAGTTCCTCAAGGGAGGTGAGAAGCTTGAGTTTGTCTTCTTTCTTTTGAGGTCCATAGATAGTTGTGATCATGTATATCTATTTATCACCTAAAGGTTTACAAACCAAAGAAAGATAGTTCCTGGATGCCTCAACATTCTAGGATTCCAAATTTTTCTAGATCCCACAGCATGAGAAACCCCCCCCCCACCACCCGCCTACCGCCCTATGTTTTTTTGCTTTAACCTCTAGATACTCATACTTGATTAGCCATTTATTATGAATTTTCTCTAGCCTTATCCAATGACCATTTTTTCCCTGAATTAAAAACCATATTCGTTTTTATTCTTTTATTCTAGTACTGAGATTTATTTGTTTCCTTCTATTTCCTATGCCTCTAATATTCCAGGTTGTGAGCTTCATTAAGAAAGGTTTGTAAAGGAGTAACTGGTGAGCTCTTTCATCTTACCTGAGTTAATCAATAGTTTCCCACATTCATTCAACAACTCCTTTTGTCTTTTTCTTCTTCTTTTCCTACCTGGGTTCTTTGGAGATTGTGCCTATGTCTCCTCCATCATTTTGACCCCTCTATGTTCCTGACTTTCATGATTTATTTTTACTCTAGTTCCCTTCGATTGTGATATCCATAGGAAGAGTTGTTAAACCCTGTCATATTCCACTTTTGGTATGGAGTCCACTCCTTTGGTCGTTCCTTGTTCCAAAAATTTCTCTAGATCAAGATTTTCCCTATCTAGAATCTCATGCAGTTCATGATCCTCCGTTCCTGGCTCACTTGGAGTCATCTCATGGTACCTATTTATCTCCATAATGTTTTCTATGATATCTTCCATGTTTACATCCCTTTCCTTCTCATTAATAATGTTCTCCATTTCCTGGTTTGTTTCTTTGTTTCCTTCTTCTTCTTCTAGGATTTTAAAGCTATTATGGCTCGGTTGTTTTTCCTCATTGATCTTCTTTTGCGGCTGCTTTCCACCTTTCCCTTTTCCCCCAACCTTGGTAAAACCCTGAGGATTTTTATCCATAGTGTTTTTCACATTTCTCTCGATGTTGTTTATTGGGCAGTCTCTATATATATGCCCATGCTCATGGCATTTGTGGCACCTAATTGGGATGTGCTCATATTCCACCGCCTCTACCCATTCTTCATCATATACTTCTAAAATTATCGCGTATAGAAGTGCTCTAGATAAGTCCATTTCCACACATATCTGAGTGATGGAGGTGTATCTTCCTTTTAGAGTCATATCTGAGATCTTTAGAAAAAGCCCCAGTTTGTTGCCTATTGTTTTCAGTGATTCCAGTAGCTAATAATCCAGAGAAAGGGAGTATAGTCTGATCCATACTGGTACTGATGTAAATGTCTCGCATTCCGGAACAAATTTCATCATCCATGGCTGCATATAGAGGCCTGCAATAGCATAGAAATAAGGTACTCCTTCAAACACTCAGTCTTTATCCTTTAGGCTTGTGAATACAACTGTGCAGAAGCCCTTGGATCCTAGATGAAGGTGTATTTCCCCCTTTGGCTTCCAGTGGCTCCTTATCCATACATCCAGCACCTTCTCCATCAGCCATATTCCCATGAATTTGCAGATGACCGCATGTTCCGTCATACGATCCTTATGCGCTTGTAGCACAAGGTCGCTCAAGATGACCTGAGGAATGATGTTCGACTTAGGTTTGCATAACCAGTTGTCCTTATAGAAGTAGGTTTTTGATTGCTATCCCCTTTCTCCTTTTCCTTACTAGCTTCTAGCTGCTCCCCTTCCTGTTCATGAGTTCTGTTTCCTCCTAATATGTCTGTGTTACTTGCCACTGTTTCCTTCTCCAGAGGCTTCTTGAAATGTTGCTTTCTACATCCTTGCTTCTATCCGTAGCTACTTGACTATAGGAGGGAGTAGCACTCCCCCCTGTGCATCACTCCATGGTGCCCAACATCAAAACCATAACACTATATCAAGTTGTAGAGCCTCCTGCGTCAACCCCCTATATGGTTATGACCTTACTTCCCTCTTCTACAACTAATTGTTGAACAATTCCAAATAGATAAGTCTTCCTAAATGTATATATGAATTGCATTAAATTATTACTAATTTTTTATGGTTTATTTCATGGCTGAATTAATTTTTAGGTTGCCTCTCTAACTTCGATTTATGGATTCGTGAATAATGGAATGCTTGTGACCTTACTTCCCTCTTCTACAAGTAATTGTTGAACAATTCCAAATAGATAAGTCTTCCTAAATGTATATATGAATTGCATTAAATTATTATTAATTTTTTATGGTTTATTTCATGGTTGAATTAATTTTTAGGTTGCCTCTCTAACTTCGATTTATGGATTCGTGAATAATGGAATGCTTGTGTGCATTTAGGTTACATAAACCTATAGTTTCATGCCCAAGAATAGTAAATAGTTAATAACATAAACAATTCAATAGTAAATAGTTAATAACAAAAACAATTCAGTTCAGTTACTTGTGGGAATTTGGGTTCAGTTTTTGTGTGAATTATTTAGTTCAATAGTCAATTCAATAGTAAATAGTTAATAACAAAAACAATTCAGTTCAGTTACTTGTGGGAATTTGGGTTCAGTTTTTGTGTGAATTATTTAGTTCAATAGTAAATAGTTAATAACAGAAACAATTCAGTTACTTCATAAATTTGTGTGAATCGGGGTTTAATTTTTGTGTGAATTATTTAGTTCAATAGTAAATAGTTAATAATAGAAACAATTTAGTTCAATTACTTCATAAATTTATGTGAATTTAGGTGGTAAACTGAAGTACCACATCCTGAAAGTGCACAGAAGTTACATGCATGGACCAATACCATGTAGCTATGTTTGACATGCAAGCCTTGAAAGTTTATCTCCCATAAAATAGGAGAATTACTTTAAATAGCAAGTTCTCAAAATCTAACCAAAATGAGTGTCAATCTCTACCACAACTAAAACTGACATACACCTATTGATGGAATATGGCACATACAAATCTAGGGTTTGAAATTCCCTTAATGCACATTATACATCCAGTGATCCAAACGACATATAAACGCATTTACCCATTTTAAGACCTTTAGTAGGTAGACATCGACATATGTAGAGCATCTAGCTTGGTGGGCGTCATGGTTTGTGAGTAGATAGTAGAGTATTGACTTACTTCAGCCTTCATAGAAAATTAAGTAATTTTTAGTTAAGAATCATACAAGTTTTAAAGTAAATTCTAATAATTTTCATAATCTAAGGGCGGTTTCATTGATCCACTAGAGAATGAATAAAAGGAATAGGAGCTTATTGATGATGACATCACCGCAAGGATTCTAGAGCATCATTTTTATTTCATTGGAGTCCAGTGAGGTGGGAAATATTCTCATAATAACCCTAGTGACCACAAAGTTAGACATTTTGAACATCTAAGCCTCTCATTTGGGTCTTCTATCTTTTCTTCTTTATTGTGATAAATGGAATCCCAAATTCATCAAATGCCAATGCCATCCCTGCAAATAGTAACAAAGTGTGGCACAAATATTAAAGCATAAACTTAAAAGTAAGGATGAAAAAAATAGTGAATTTTGAACCAGAGATCTGAGGGGTGTGTACTCCTCCCTGTGGAAGAAAACTAAAAGTGGGGTGGAAATGTAGCGAGGTTAGAATGAAACATACCGGGAGCCATTAATGGACTGAAGATCCAATAATGGGGTTCGATATCAGTCTGCTACTAGTAAAACCTTAATTCAAAACTCTCTTCAATGTCGTTTTCCCTTTGGCCCTGTGAAAAGTGAAAATGTGCTACTCATTTTCCCTCTCCCATATGAAAAGTGAAAATATACTACATGTTTTAATCTCATTTTCCCTCCCGCCCTGGGAAAAGGAAAATGTGCTACTCGTTTTCGTTCTGCCCTATGGAAAGTGAAAATATACTACTTGTTTTAGAATGTAAATGAAGATTGGATTTGGGAGGGCTTTGTTACATCAAAATTAAGGCTTATTTTTTTCAAAAATGTTAAAATTTTCCTCTCTAATAAACAATAATTACAATATTATATTATAGAGTAGATATGTAGGTGTAATGTAAGTATGTAAACAATTCTAAATAATATGGGCTTAGTTAAATAATAATAGTAATAACAATAATAAAATTCAAAAGTATGGGGATGAGTGAAAAAATCTAAATGTTGGCTCAATTAATGATAAAAATAATAAAATTCAATTTGTTATATTTTGATTTTGTTATTAACTTGTGAATAGGTTTTGTTACAATACCATAAGCCAATCCTATGGCTTATCAATACCTCAAGCCCAAAAACCATAACTTATTTCACGACCAAAATATTTTATAACAATATGACAAGATTCTTAACCATGGATATTCAACCCCCTTTTTATAGTGGATATTATTAACTTGTGAAAATTTGGCTTTGTTATAATACCATGGGCCAATACTATGGCTTATCAATACCACATGCTCTAAGAACATAACTTATTTCACAATCAAGATATTTTATAACAATATGAAAATATTCTTAACCATGGATACTCATTCTCACTTTACCATGGATATTATTAACTTGTAAATAGACTTTGTTACAATACCATGGGCCATACCATGGCTTATCAATACCACATGCCCAAAAAACATAACTTATTTCAAAATCAAAATATTTTATAAGAATATGATAAGATTATTAATCATGGATATTCATCCCTGCTTTCTCATCGATATTATGAACTTGTGAATATGCTTTGTTACAATAGCATGGGATAATAGCATGGCTTATCAATACCACATGCCAAAAAAATCATATCTTATTTCACAATCTAAATATTTTATAACAATATGAAAATATTCTTAACCATCGATATTCACCCCCACTTTACCATGGATATTATTAACTTGTAAATATGCTTCATTACAATAGCATGGGCCAATACCATGGCTTATTTCACAATAAAAATATTTTAATTTAATTTAATTTTATAACATTTTTTATTTGAAGCTGTTAGGAAAAGGGTGTTAATTAGTTTTG
>APFE031654158.1:0-16708 GCA_000404065.3 Pinus taeda
GAAATCTTTTGTGAAGCTACTAATTTCCACTTGTCTATTGGATTAGTGCATTTGTTAGATAATTTACTTTGCTCTGCTTGAGTTTTACTCTCTTGAAATATTTTGTGAAGCTACTAATTTCCATTGGTCTATTGGATTAGTGTTTGCTGGATAATTTATTGTACATCCTCTACCTTATGATTCTTTTGTGAAGCTACTAATTTCCACTTGTTTATTGGATTAGTGTTTGTTGGATAATTTACTATACATCCTCTACCTTATGATTTCTAACATGGATGTATAGGCACTCATCAATCCATTTTTCCACCCTACTTTCTATCTCTAATTGCATGTCACATAATATTTAGGTGTACAAGTGGCTTATAAGATATGCGATAGTATCTAAATGACAATGGAATAATTTAGAAAGAAAAAATTGTGTAACCCTACTTTCTATCTCTAATTGCATGTCACATAATATTTAGGTGTACAAGTGACTTATAAGATATGCGATAGTATCTAAATGGCAATGGAATAATTTAGAAAGAAAAAATTGTGTAGGGACCTTGAGATTTAATAAATAATGGCATTTTTAATAATCCTTTGAAAAGGATAGAGAATTTTGATAAGAACTTGGGATGCACATAGAGGTGGAATAATTTAGAAAAAATTGTGCAAAGACTTTGCAATTTAATAAATAATGGAATTTTCCATAATCCTAGAGAATTTTGATAAGAACTTGGGATGCACATAGAGGTAAAAGAACAAAGAAAAATAAGAAGAAATATGGCTCCCAATAGGTAAGGTGAACCATTTTGAATCAACTTGTTCGATCAATATAACAGAGATTTCCACTCATCCATTGCATGCATATAAATGGAATTTAGAAATGCAAGAACAACAGAGGAAGGAGAACAAAGATTGGGCTTAAACGGTGTTTAGAAATGCAAGAACAACAGAGGAAGGAGAACAAAGATTGGGCTTAAACGGTGTTTAGAAATGCAAGAACAACAGAGGAAGGAGAACAAAGCTTGGGCTTCATGTTTGGTGAACATTGGATTTATGACAAGGGCTTTTGATTTCAACGAGTTTATCATTAGAGAAATTTTGCGGTCTAAATTGGGCTTCAAGACAAAAATGTACAAACAAAATCAACTTTATAAGAACCAATAGGATTCAAGATGATGATGTCAACCATGGGAAATGATTCACCATTTTTAGAGTAAAAAGTAAAAAAAAAAACTATTTTTTCAACTCGTATTTTCAATTTATCTCCCTACTGTTTTACTCAAATTTCAAGTGGAGCACTCGTTGGATGCAGAATTTAATTCCTCATCCAAGGAGTACCCTTGTTGTATACTTTTGATGGACCCTGCCACATGGAAAATGAGAAAAACATGAAAAACGTTATTGTAATAATAATTTTTTAATGTATTTCTCATTTTTCGTGTAGTAGTAGGGTCCTTGAAAGTATACAACATGGGTAATACTTTGATGATGAATTATTTGAGTAAAACCATAGAGAGATAAGTTGAAAATACGAGTTGAAAATGTAGTTTTTTTTCCCTCTAAAATTTGATGATGTAATGTAATCTTATTTTATTATTTCCACTATTATTTTAAATAGCAGTCATGGGTAATCCTTTGATTACGAATTATTTGGGTAAAACCATGAAGATAAGTTGAAAATGTAGATTTTTTTTTGCCCCTCTAAAATTTGATGATGTAATCTAATCTTGTTTTATTATTTCCACTATTATTTTAAATAGCGGCTCATGAAATTGAAAGAAGGAAAAACATGTCCCTTTAACACGAAGGAAAAACATGTCCCTTTAACACCTTCTACGTTCTAGATTCTAAAAAATGCCGCACCTTCCAAAGCAAACGAAGCCTAGAATTTCCTCACAAGGGTGGGCAAGTACTTTTAATGCCGCACCTTCCAAAGCAAACTAAGCTCCTTAAGATATATGAAGTTGATTCCTTCTTGGATGCACATGGTGCTATTTTTGGTATTCCCTTTAACACCTTCTACGTTCTAAAAAAATTCTAGATTCTAAAAAATGCCTAGATTCTAAAAAAATGCCACACCTTCCAAAGCAAACGAAGCCTAGAATTTCCTCACAAGGGTGGGCAAGTACTTTTAATGCCGCACCTTCCAAAGCAAACTAAGCTCCTTAAGATATATGAAGTTGATTCCTTCTTGGATGCACATGGTGCTATTTTTGGTATTTCCTTTAACACCTTCTACGTTCTAAAGATTCTAAAAAATGCCGCACCTTCCAAAGCAAACGAGCGGAATTTCCTCACAAAGGTGGGCACGCACTTTTAATGCCGCACCTTCCAAAGCAAACTAAGCTCCTTAAGATATATGAAGTTTCCTTCTTGGATGCACATGGTGCTATTTTCGGTATTCTAAACCGATGGCTTTCATAGCTAATGAAAAAAGTTAATAAGACATATTACGTTATGTTTGGTATTTTTTGTTTTGGTAGGCAAATGCATTTGGCATTCTATCTAAGGCATTGAATGATTGAATGATTATACCATGAGGAGATATAAAATATGAGATGAATGATTATACCATGAGAAGATATAAAATATGAGATGAATGATTATACCATGAGAAGATATAAAATATGAGATAGACCCAACACACTAGTGTTCCCCAATATTTTGGAGGAGGAAGTTTCATTTAATCTTTAAAAAACCCAAAATGCTTTAATGGAAAGGATATGTGAACTCAAAAGGAACATGAGCATTTGATAATGGAAGCCTAGAATTTCCTCACAAGGGTGGGCAAGTACTTTTATGAAGATAAAAACACCTATATTAAAATGTATGATTTCTTTCGCAAAGTCGTATATGATCGTTTCTTCCCCATCAACGTTTGTAGGGTTGTAGGCAGTATGCTAAGTGGTCAAATTTCTTTGTTCGAAATAAAAAGAAGCATTTTGTTTTCCAGATTTTTGGGAATCAGTATTAGAAGTATATGACATTTAAAATCAATATTAGAAGTATATGACATTTAGCTGAGATAGCGCAGGGATTGAGTTTCTTTGATCTGAAAGAAAAATATATTACTCCAAATTATGATGCAATATTACTCCAAATTATGATGCAAGGGAATATTCACAACACATGATAACCATCCACTATAACACTAGTTTGAGTTTCTTTGATCTTAAAGAAGAATATATTACTCCAAATTATGACGCAACCCAATATTCAAAACACATATGATAACCATCAGCTATAACACTAGTTTCCTGTAGTGCAAAGTGCATGAAGGAGTTGGAGATAAAAAGGATGTAAGTATTGAAGATAAGCATGCTGATCAAACTCTCACACTTAACCTGCTATAACACTAGTTCCCTGTAGTGTGAAGTGCAAGGAGTTGGAGATAAAAAGGATGTAAGTATTGAAGATAAGCACACTGATCAAACTCTCACACTTAACTCCAATCCTGTTGGTAAGATGAATTTCGTTCAAACCAAGGAAAATGGAGAGGTAAATATGGAGCTATTACAGGAGGAGGATCCATTGAAATTCTACATCGAATGAGAATTATAAATATGAGAAGAAAACAAATGAGACTTGTGATGAGGATGATGGCAGTGACAATCTATCAAAAGTAAGGAATAGAACATGCATAAGGAATAGAACATGCATATAGTCCTTCAGAGGAAAAGTTAAAGGTAGCTAGTGACAAGGAAGTCTAAGGAAGTCTAAAAAACATACTGAGAAGTAGATTCATACTGAGAAGTAGATTGAAATGTGAATGACATGGAAATTGTTGATGATTTTGATAATTTCCTTCTTGGACAATTGCACAAAAGGTCATTAGCTAGTGACCGGAAATCTGGACAATTGCACAAAAGGTGGTTGATGATTTTGATAATTTCCACAAAAGGTGGCTGATGATTTTGATAATTTCCTTCTTGGACAATTGCACAAAAGCTCATTAGCTAGTTACAAGGAAATCTGGACAATTGCACAAAAGGTTGTTGGTGATTTTGATAATTTCCTTCTTGGACAATTGCACAAAATGTCATTAGCTAGTGACAAGGAAATCTAAAAAACATACTGAGAAGTAGATTGAAAATGTGAATGGCATGGAGATTGTTGACAATTATGATAAATTTCATTCTTGGAAAATTGCACAATGCAGAAGGTCATTAGCTAGTGACAAGGAAATCTAAAAAACATACTGCGAAGTAGATTGAAAATGTGAATGACATGGAGATTGTTGATGATTCTGATAAATCAAGGAAATCTAAAAAACATACTGAGAAGTAGATTGAAAATGTGAATGACATGGAGATTGTTGGAGATTGTTGATGATTCTGATAAATCAAGGAAATCTAAAAAACATACTGAGAAGTAGATTGAAAATGTGAATGACATGGAGATTGTTGATGATTCTGATAAATTTCCTTCTTAGAAAATTGCACAACTTGAGAGCAACAAACTAATTACAAAGAATGCCATGTAATGGCACAACTTGAAAACAACAAACTAATTACAAAAAATACCATGTAATGTGAGTTTCCTACCATTGATGTTAAGTCTATCGGATTTAACTCTATCAGATTGAAAATGAGAACAACAAATTAATTACAAAGAATGCCATGTAATGGCACAACTTGAGAGCAACAAACTAATTACAAAGAATGCCATGTAATGGCACAACTTGAAAACAACAAACTAATTACAAAAAATACCATGTAATGTGAGTTTCCTACCATTGATGTTAAGTCTATCGGATTTAACTCTATCAGATTGAAAATGAGAACAACAAATTAATTACAAAGAATGCCATGTAATGGCACAACTTGAAAACAACAAACTAATTACAAAGAATGCCATGTAATGTGAGTTTCCTACTGTTGATGTTAAGTCTATCAGATTTAACTCTATCAGATTGAAAATGAGAACAACAAGCTAATTACAAAATAATTACAAAGAATGCCATGTAATGGGAGTTTCCTACCGTTGATGTTAAGTCTATCTGATTTAACTCTATCAGATTGAACTTGAGAACAACAAACTAATTACAAAGAATGCCAATGGGAGCTTCCTGTAAGTCTATCATATTTAACTCTATCAGACTGAAAATGAGAACAACAAACTAATTACAAAGAATTCCATGTAAAGGGAGTTTGGGAGTTTCCTACAGTTAGATGTTAAGTCTATCAGATTTAACTCTATCAGATTGAACTTGAGAACAACAAACTAATTACAAAGAATGCCAATGAGAGTTTCCTACGTTTGATGTTAAGTCTATCATATTTAACTCTATCAGATTGAAAATGAGAACAACAAACTAATTACAAAGAATTCCATGTAATGGGAGTTTGGGAGTTTCCTACTGTTGATGTTAAGTCTATCATATTTAACTCTATCACATTGAAAATGAGAACAACAAACCAATTACAAAGAATTCCATGTAATGGGAGTTTGGGAGTTTCCTACTGTTGATGTTAAGTCTATCATATTTAACTCTATCAGATTGAAAATGAGAACAACAAACCAATTACAAAGAATTCCATGTAATGGGAGTTTGGGAGTTTCCTACAGTTAGATGTTAAGTCTATCAGATTGAACTTGAGAAAAACAAACTAATTACAAAGAATGCCAATGGGAGTTTCCTACCGTTGATGTTAAGCCTATCATATTTAATCAGATTCAAAATGAGAACAACAAACTAATTACAAAGAATTCCTGGGAATTTCCTAAGGTTAGATGTTAAGTCGATCAGATTTAACTCTATCAGATTGAAAATGTGAATGGGAGTTTCCTACCGTTGATTTTAAGTCTATCATATTTAACTCTATCAGATTGAAAATGAGAACAACAAACTAATTACAAAGAATTCCATGTAATGGGAGTTTGGGAGTTTCCTACGGTTAGATGTTAAGTCTATCAGATTGAACTGGAGAACAACAAACTAATTACAAAGAATGCCAATGGGAGTTTCCTACCGTTGATGTTAAGCCTATCATATTTAATCAGATTGAAAATGAGAACAACAAACTAATTACAAATAATTCCATGTAACGGGAGTTTCCTAAGGTTAGATGTTAAGTCTATCAGATTGAAAATTTGAATGACATGGAAATTGTTGATAATTCTGATAAATTTCCTTATTAAAAATGGGAATGACATGGAAATTGTTGATAATTCTGATAAATTTCCTTCTTGGACAATTGCACAACTTGAGAACAACAAGCTAATTACAAAGAAGGCCATGTAATGGGAGTTTCCTACCGTTGATGATAGAGTAACTCTACGAGATTGAAAATGTGAATGACATTAAAATTGTTGATGATTCTGATTAAATTTCCTTCTTGGACAATTGCACAACTTGAGAACAACAAACTAATTACAAAGAAGGCCATGTAATTGGAGTTTCCTACCATTGACGATAACTCTATCACCCAATAACTCTCACCCAACACCGTGGAAGCTATGACAAGTAAACAAAAAGATACAATTTTCTAAGGTGAAGATAAAAAGGACTCTGAGAAGAGCACAATGAGCATATAGATCAAAGGACAAGCAATTATGAATAGTAGTGTGAGAACCCTACCATATGATTCTTTTACCAATGTGTACCATGGTCAAAGATGGAATGGTACATTTTTAAGGGATATCCTCATTTATTAATCTCAAATCATTTTTTTGGATAATGCCTTCATCAATATGTACCATGGTCAAATTTATATTGTACAATATGTACAATGGTCAAATTTATATTGGTACAATTTTAAGAGGATAATGGTCAAATTTATATTGTACAATATGTACCATGGTCAAATTTATATTGGCACAATTTTAAGGGATATCCTCATTTATTAATCTCAAATCATTTTTTTTGATAATGCCTTCATTAATGTGTACCATGGTCAAATTTATATTGGTACATATTTAAGGGATATCTTCTTTCGATATTAAAATGTTGGGTACATTTTTAAGAGAGATATTCTTTCGATATTAAATTAATGGCAGTATGTTGGTAGGGCTAAATTATTTAGATATATAACATAATTGGTGTAGACTAAGTTGCACGAAACTCCGAAAAGTTTGGGAGTTCCCGTTTAGAAATGCCATCTCTCAAAAATGGAAACGTAACTTTGGTCAAAAATGTTTGGGAGTTTCTGAAATGGGAACGTTTAGAAATGCCATCTCTCAAAAATGGAAACGTAACTTTGGTCAAAAATGTTTGGGAGTTTCTGAAACTGGAACGTTTAGAAACACCACCTCCCAAAAATGGAAAGGTAACTTTGGCCGAAATGTTTGGGAGTTTCTGAAATGGGAACGTTTAGAAACGCCACCTCCCAAAAATGGAAACGTAACTTTGGCCGAACGTCATATATATATATTATAATATATAATATATATGAATAACACACTAAATTATTAGATATATAACATAATTGTTACTACACTAAGTTGTACAAACGGCGAAATGGGTTCGGGAGTTTCCCATAACGCCACCGTCCAAAATGGAAATGTCGACACAGAAACTTTAGCCGAAAGTCCATTATATATATATATATATTATATATATAGAATTGTTGTGTGTATAACACATTATCTTACCCATAGGTGACAATTTAGAAGGAAAAACAAGTCTATATTAACTCTCATAGATGACTACATGGTGATCGAGTTTCGGAGTTTTGGGTACGGGTACAGGTACAACCCAAAACATCGGGTTCCTAGAAGTTTTGTGCAACAAAGGTTGTACATGAAGATGGAAAATGGGTGAATACGCTTCCACTTTTATTTTAGGTAATCTCAATAATTAGATTTTATTATTGTTAGAATGGCTCGAAAGATCCCATTCCCCAATCTTGTTTCTCACCCACAAGAGGTGAGTCACTTAACATACCTTGTTCCTCTCTTAAGGTACCTAGGTGAGTCACTTAACATACCTTGTTCCTCTCTTAACATACCTTGTTCCTCTCTTGATGGTTGAATCTCTCCATTACAAAATGAAATATTTCCAATGTCCAAAATGGCAATGCCCAAAATGGAAATTCCCACTCGTGCCTTCCCTACATAAGGCATTGAAATCCCACACTTGACTTTCTCACATTAATGAGATGAAATAGAAAGAGAAAATCTTCACCTTCTGTTTTTAGGAGAGTTGTGATTCATCCTACTTCTCCTTGGCCTTGTCCTTGGCCTTCCTAGGTGGATAAACCTCTCCACACTTTGACTTTCTCACATTAATGAGAAAAAGAAATAGAAAGAGAAAATCTTCACCTTCTGTTGTTAGGAGAGTTGTGATTCATCCTACTTGCCCTTGGCCTTGTCCTTGGCCTTCCTAGGTGGGTAAACCTCTCTAGGAGATATGATAGATGATAGATTGATTTGATTAGAAAGGATTCTTTGACTTTCTCACATTAATGACATGAAAAAGAAAGAGAAAATCTTCACCTTTTGTGACATGAAAAAGAAAGAGAAAATCTTCACCTTTTGTTGTTAGGAGAATTGTGATCCTAACAATTGTGATTCATCCTACTTGTGATTCATCCTACTTGTCCTTCATCTAGTTGTCCTTCATCTAGTTGTCCTTGGGCTTCCTAGGTGGGTAAACCTCTCTACTAGATATGATAGATGATAGATTGATTTGACTAGAAAGGATTTGTTATATTTTAAGCACAATAATACTAGACTATCTAATTGTGAGAATAACGATTGATTTGACTAGAAAGGATTTGTTATATTTTAAGCACAATAATACTAGACTATCTAATTGTGAGAATAAAATTATTGAGAAATTGACTAATGAACCATAAGATGATTCAAATTCCTCATAAAAATATGATGATATGTTAATGAATACAACATATAGACTCTCAAAGAGGCCAAACAATTCAAATTAGCTTTGGGTCCATGTACTCATAACTCAAAAATACTTCCCTTATTTTGCAAAGGAGTCAAAAGCAAAATAAGTTACTCAAAAATACTTCCCTTATTTTGCAAACAAGTCAAAAGCAAATATTGCTAAATAAGTCAAAATTAAACTAGGAGACCCAAAATTAGCCAAATACCGCAAAATGGAGTGGAGTGAATTGGAAGTACGTGGAATTAGAAATTAGTTAGAACTAATTAATAACCTTCACATGCAAAATACTAACGGTTAAACTCAGTTAAACTCAGTTAAACTCCAAAATAGAACTAAAAATCAACTAACAAGAGGAGGAGAGAGAAATACTATAAAGTATGAAGGAATTGCATACCCGCTCTAGGAATGTGTATGCAAAAGGTAGAGTGGAAATAATAGAGTAGAAATAGCCATGTAATCCTCCAGTTAGTGCCACATGTCATCCTAGGTGGCACCCCTAGTAAAAATAAAAAACCCTAAAATTAGAAAATTGCCAAATGATAGGGAATGTCTAGTAGTGAATGAAAAGAGAGTCTAATAATGGTCATACTTGGTCATACTATAGGCCCCTATGAGGTCCTCATGAACTAGTGAGTGCAATGTACCCCAACAAGACCCTTCCCTTACCTTACCTTATCCAATGAGTGCAATGTACCCCAACAAGACCCTTACCTTACCTTACCTTACTTGGATAGATTTACCAACAAGACCCTTACCTTACCTTACCTTACTTGGATAGATTTATTTATTGTTCAAGAGGGACCCTCTTAAAACTAGATACAAGATGAGTAATTTCATCCATTTATTCAACTTATCCACCATATTGCTAAGTACCCCATATACAAACATATCCAACTCATCCACCATCTTGCTGAGTACGCCTTACAAACATACCTACTGAGCATCTTGCTAAATACCCCTTACAAATATACACTAGTAAGAATTTAACAATTTAACGATTGAGAGGTGTGGGAAGATAATCGAGAGTAGGTAAGATGGTCAATCAGTCAAGTGTTTGTTGTTTTCCAATTTCAGTGTGTGCTGTTTTCCAATTTCATTCATTAATTTCACCATTTCCTTGTCGTAATGGATGTTAGACGGAGTCAATGAAATTCCCTAAAAAGGGTTATTGGATAGAGAGAGTAATCCTAAGCTTCCCTATTGTAGTTATGAGGTCATTTTATATAGCCAACAACAGGGTAGTGAGCACTACATCCTTTCGTTAGATCATCACTTGTATGGATTGGAAAGTGAATGTATAATCCCATGATTGGTGGCATCATGGGATTATGTTGTGGAAATATCCACCCATGCCTAACGCACATTTCATGACTAACCGTGATTCATTCATGCATGTTAGATCCAACGCATTAAGTGATGCGGACAATGAACCCCAACTTCGCTCGCCCAACTAGAGAAAAGGAAAGTAGAGACTCTTCTTGCGGCCCCTTTTCATGTCAATCAATGGTCCCACTCTTGACAATCCCTATCTCAATCATGTACATCATCATCAAGATGGTCAAGATCTATGTCTTACTAATGAAGTTCAAAATCTGAATATGGTTTATCAACTAAAAAGTAAAAACACTAGTGGTTTATCAACTAAAAACACTAGTGCTACTGGTACTTCATATATAACTTCATATGGACCATTTAGAACTAATCCGCTTCATATACATTATATGATCAACTTGTTTTCTTCCCTCGCGCGGTCAAACCCTCTTCTTAACACACTTAACGTGTTAATAGGTCAAATACCTCGTCCCCCTCCCTCTGAAACCCTCCATCCCACTCCCCAATCTAATCGACCCAACCTGCTAAGCCCTCTTCTTAACGTGTTAAGAGGTCAAATACCCCGCCCCCTCCCTCCGAAACCCTCCATCTCACTCCCCAATCTAATCGACCCAATCTGCTAAGTAAGCAAGATGAATAAGCCATCTAATCTATGAAAACACTCCAGAAGTCAACGTTCTAAAAATGACTACAATATGAATGCCAATTAGATGGATCAAGAGAAACGAGGTTCACTGGGTTAAAAGGAATGTCTCTTTCTTTTAATAAACTATCTCTAGTGATAGGATTAGATATTAAACTAGCACCAATTCTAGCTCTAAAATGAGAGGATCTAATTTTGCGTGATCAATTTGAATGAATCTATGGCTAAACATCTATTATATTTAGGCTATCTTTTTTCCCTTCTAACTCTGCCACTTTAGATGATGCCATTAATGGCGTGACAGGAAATGAGCAGGGTGATGCGAGACAAGGGGATATTTCCTAAAGATATATGGATGGGGAGGCAGGCTAGCTGGGAAGGCTCTCTATAGGCAAGGAAAGGAACGATGGGAAATATTGAAGAGCCTCAGATTGTTACTGCTAGTTGATTGACAAGACACCCTCCACTTGACAAGAGACTCCTCAATGTGACCTTGATCAAGATGAACAATCCACGTGCCTCTACTCCCTCCTTCATCAAGGCCTCTGGAATTGGCTGGAAATGGCACTAATGAAGGGCTCCATATCCTAGTAGAGGTGGGTTTTTTTTTATGTTTTTATTAGTAGGTTCTTGGGCTTTCGATGTCCAGTCACATGGTCTAGGTAAGTACTCTTTTCACAAGAGAGTCGCTTATGATCCCTAGAACTCTTTTCATAAGAGAATCGTTTATGATCCCTCAAAACGTGTAGCAGGCACCACATTAGAAGCATCTCAAACTACTTAATGAAAGAAATAGGTGGCGGGAATCTCTTCTTCTAAGTGATGGGAGGGATCTCTCAATACATCCAAGGAGACGATAAAGAGATTAGACATGGGAGGAGCTTCTGTTATTGATGAAGTGCTTGCTCCCTTCGATTACCCGCCTAAATCACTGGTTCCTGGGAACTCATACCCACCTTATACCTTATCAATTTGTCTTCCCTCCCATTCCATCTCCCTGAAACTATTATTTTATATCCCCTGCTTGAAACTACTATTTTATATGTAATTACACTATTACTCATTTAGAGGCTCAAACCCTATTTCCACTATTTGTTTGCTTTCAATGGAAATTGAGCAAGTTCAATATTTTCTATAGTGGTAGGGCTTCATCAAGCCATTTGAAACCTATGATGAATCACTTATGGCCACTGTGGCTTAACTTTTCAGTGAGAAACTGAGTGCATTTCATATTTCATTTGTCTCATTGGGATGATCCAAGACCTTGGGATGATCCAAGACCAGGATTAAAAAAGTTGGGAACAAATAAAGTATATGAAATTGGACTATAGGTATAGGTGCAAGATCTGCTCAGGTGAATCTCCAGTTCTTATTCACCATTGTCATTTATTTTGTGGCCTATCTATCGAATACTATTTATATGTCAATATAAACCATTGTGCATGCATTGTCTATCTGTCAGCCTGTTGTATGCCCTTGTTAATGTTAATGACGCTGCTTGGAATTGACCTTTTTTGATCGAATGATATTCATCTGCCAACATAAATCACTATGTATGCATTGTCATTTATGTATGCATTGTCTATCTGTCAGACTGTTGAATGCCCTTGTTAATGTTAATGATGATCCTTGGAATTGACCTTTTTCTATCCCTTGGGTTTCTTACTTCCCTAGGATGGGCTTTAGACAATGCATTTAGGTATCTGTCTTACCTCTACCACAAACCCTTATCTTGATACATACCACTCTTGCAACCATTACTGAATGCTTGAAATTATTGATAATAATGGGTCCTGGTCAGAGTGAAAGACGCGGTGTGAAACACACGAGGATCCTATTTAAAACATTGAATAAGTAATGCTTTCTAGATATATTCGGCATTAGCTAGTTGCATTAATAGGACTCTTGTCCAATGTCCTAGACCATTGAGGCCAAGCAAAATGGGTAGCGATGAGAACAAGTAAGAATGTCACATCCTTATATATGGTTTGGTTTAGTTCATTTTTTTTGAACAAAATGTTTCTGCATTATGAATTCATCATTATAATATCATGAAATAAATAGTCATTGGATTATGCATATCTCACACGCTTAGTCTTTTATAGGAGTCAACTGCTTAATAATGGAGGGAGGGAGGAGAACTAGCTAGCTAGTACAAAGGAATTGGTAGTTATCAGGCATTACATGGTGATGAATGAAATATCCTCCCCCTCTCACCCAGTTTTAGGAAATCCACCAAGTAATAAGATTTATAAGGTTCTTCGTTCAATGGCCTACCTGGATTCACAAACAAATGGTTTCACCTAATCAATGGCCTACCTGGATTCACAAACAAATAGTTTCACCTAATCAATAATGTAGCAATCAAAATCCTCTAACCCACCCTAAATTTTCGATTTCCCAGATTGAAAAAGTAGTTCTATGTACATGTGGCTACAAGTGGCATGGCGCTTGTACAGATTTCCCAGATTGAAAAAATAGTTCTATGTACATGTGGCTACAACCGGCATGGCGCTTGTACAAAGCTCTACATAGTGCAGAAAACCAAAAAAAAATGTATTTACTATCTTTATGTATTCACTTTCATAAGTATTATCAAAGCTATCTTTTACTATTAAGATGGCTTATTATAGATAAATGTTTGACCTATAGTTTTACAAAATTCTGCTTATTATAGATAATTGTTTTAACTATAGTTTTACAAAATTCTACACATTCAATCATATATTGGTTTTTCTACGTTTTTACGTAAAAAAGCAATAAATATACTTCCCCTTATGTCTAATAAAGATTTCTTAACTACTCAAATAACAGATAACAGAGAAAGATTTCTTAACTACTCAAATAAGAGTGAGAAGATAAGTATGAGGATTTGTCTAATAAAGCTATCAAAGTACTCAAACAACAGATCTTAACTACTCAAATAAGAGAGAGAAGATGAGAGAAGATAAGTATGAGGCTTTGTCTAATAAAGCTATCTTAACTACTCAAATAAGATAAGGAAGATAAGAATGGGGTAAAGCCTCATGTCTAATAAAGTTATCTTAACTACTCAAAATGTCTAATAAAGACATCTTAACTACTCAAATAGGAGAGAAAAGATAAGTACGAGGTAAAGCCTCGTGTATTATGAAAACTATCTTAAAGCAAATGAAGAAATAAATAGAAAATAAGTGTACAAGCTAAAAACACTATCTTAAAGTAAATGAAGAAATAAATAGAAAATAGGTGTATAAGCTAAAAAGTTTCATGATACTATCATGAAAGTAGTCTTCAAACAACTTAAGATAAACACTATCTTAAAGTAAATGAAGAAATAAATAGAAAATAGGTGTATAAGCTAAAAACTAAAAACTTTCATGATAGTATCATGAAAGTAGTCTTCAAACAACTTAAGTTAATGAGAGAGAGTAGATAATGAGGTAAAGCTTCATGTATTAAGAAAACTATATTAACGCAAATGAATAAATAAATAGAAAAAGGGTATAAGCTAAAACTTTCATGATAGTATCATGAAAGTAGTCTTCAACAGAATGATATAAACATTCTCAAAGTAGTAGGTGTATCATATTTATGAGTAATATCAAAATAGATATGCAGGAACGTAATGTTCATCTTTAAATGTAAGAATGTTACCATCAAATGTTTTGTTTTTGTTTTGGTTACGTCTATCTTAGAACAAAAAGAATGAATAATCAATTGTCATATTGATATTTAATTTTGGTTCATAATAACAGTCTCTTTAAGAGTCTATCTTAAAAAAAGAATAATAAATAAATTGTCATACTGATATTTAAATTTTGGTTCATAATAACAGTCTAATAAATTATCATATTGATATTCAATTTTGGTTCATAATAAGAGTCTCTTTAACAGTCACCCTTTATTGTGGAGAGTTTACCATGTTAAGAGTCTCTTTAACCTTTATTGTGGAGTCTTCAACCTTTATTGCGGAGAGTTTACTAGGTTAAGAGTCTCTTTATAAGACACCCCTTATTGCGTAGAGTTACTATGTTATAGATTTGTGTGATAATTAATTTTTTATTAAGGAGTATATCTTTATTTTTTCTTTTAACTTTTATTATCTAATTATTTTTTAATTATTAAATAATAAATTAATAATTATTTATCTCTAATACTATTAACTATATCTGTATATGCTGAAAGTTTTACTATGTTATAGATTTGTGTGATAATTAATTATTTATAAGGAATATATTTTTATCATAACCCTGCTCATAATTTTCTGGGCAAATGTGAAAGCTGGGTAGATCACCGCCAAAAATTTTCACCTATCCATTCTGTACTTGATTACTACTGACAATTGCGCCTGAAATGATGTGATACTACTAGAATCGATAATCGTGAGGCGTCACTTCCTCGTTCATCTCATAAAGCAAGGCTTGTACGAGCCAACTATGCAAGGTAACACGTAACACACGGTGTCCAAGGTCTTGATTACAAATGAGAGTGCACCTACTGGGAGCTTACTGGGCCTCTTCATTGTTTTCAGTCGCTCGTTGTTTCCACAAGTACTATTGCTGTGTTTCACTCTCTTCCCACGAAGGAATTTAAACTGTTGTAACAACAAACACTTTAACTTAATATGAATGTAAATTCATTTATGTAATTTTTCCAGATTATTTAAAACAGGTTTAAGATGAAATGTGGTGAGCGTTTCTTCATTAAATCCACAAACACTGAAGGCCTCTATTGAAGGTCCCTTGTGTCAATACTGGGTCAGGAAGAAGAAACCTTGTAAAAGGAATATGCACTAACAAAAGCCGTCAAAAAGACAATCAAGAAAGTGATCCCTAACCCTTTCTATTCAAAAACTATCCCTAAAGGCTAAAAACGCTTCCAGTGAAAGAAAATAGATTCATCCTTAGTGTCCTCCTACTCATTGAAAATGTCGAAATTACCTACCAGAACTTCTTTGTTGCGAATTTAGCCGATTGTACGTGGAAAAGACATGACAGTGGCGCACAGAAGAGCGAGGGAAAGCCGAAATTGCATCCTCTAAAGTAATTGAAGCTAAAATCTGAAGCAACCGTCGCTGCTCCTTCTTCATATGGGAGCGGTCATGGTCAAGGTAAGCCAAGCGTCCATGGCCAGGACTGTATGTAGAAAAGACATGACAATGGCACACCGAAGAGCGAGGGAAAGCCGAAATTGCATCCAAATTCGGCGTCTGAAGTAGCTGCCGCTGCTCCTCCTTCATATGAGAGCGGCCATGGCCAGGATAAACGAAAGCTGGATCATTTATAAAAACTCTTTTATTTGCAGCGTGATTTCCATGACAACTTCCTCTTCTTCTGCCACGGTCTTCATATTTTGTTCCTTACCCCTTCTTCCCATGCTTTGCAGTTTGCCCTGTGCATGGAATGGCTCCTCAACCGTCCAATGTGCGAGATGGACGCTTCGAAGTCCAGTCCAAACAATATACACTATGTCCTCACTGCTGCCATCCTGGTCGTGCCTGTTTTTCCTCACTAAAAACTAATGTTATTTTAAACCATAAAAAATATGTACGGCAATTCCCTTTGGGACCAACAACCAAAAGAGTGTTGTTTATTGGATTTTTCCGTCTATACCACCAGGCTATAAAGAGTGTTGTTTATTTGATTCGGCGCCGTTTTTCGCTTTCCCTTTATCAGAAAATATCGCTGTCCTAATAACATGGGAATACATTGGTAAATGACGTGTATTGTATTAGGAAAGATGTTTATTCCTCAGCATTTATCTGGAATCTAAATATGTAATAAATATTTATGTGATTTTATAATATTTTTACTATGCAAATTAGCAATTATATATATAATTATAATTTATAAATAGGTGATTATAAGAATTTAATTTATACTACACAAGTAGTAATTAACTAAATATTATATTAT
>APFE031654159.1:0-10806 GCA_000404065.3 Pinus taeda
GCAAAGGTGCGCGGACATGAGAGCCAGGGGGCGCGGACATGAGAGCAAACTTTGCCAGAATTGACTTTTTTGGTCAAAAAACACTGTTTTGACTATGGTTGACCATTTTTACTTATAGATGATGGATAAATGTAATATTTTCATGGCACTTTGATAGATTTTACCTCTCTTTACTCTTCTAGAAGCTTCCTTGATGTAAAAAGTGAATAATTAATGCATGAATCAGTTAGCTAAGTAATAGAGGCAAGTTGTTGAGCTGCCTATTATCTAGTGCTTAGTTTGGAATTAGTTCAAACTGCTCCTAAAAGGATGAGCTCGACCCCTAGAGGCAAGGGAAGAGGTTAGCTTGCCTATATTATGTGTTCTCTTAGTCATTTTGAGAGGTTGGAAGGTTGGACTCTTGAGGGAGAAAGTTTTTCATTGTATATTGTACATCTATCTTTGCAATTTCAAGAGGAAGAAGGCCAGGGTTTTGCAGACATCCTTGTGGATTCTTGTGGATTGTAGTGTTGATGGTGTGTTCCCTACATGTTATTGTAAGTTTGTTTATGTATTCTACATCCCTCTTTTGCTTCTATTTGGACAGATGAAGTGGTAAAGTTTGAATACATGCTTTGACATGCTTAGCTTTTTAGTTTGTTCAAAATTTATGTTTTTTGCTATCTAGAGAGGATTCAAATGGTTGTTTGCCCTCTTTAGCTCCTTCTCTATCATCGCTGATCATCCATCTCAGATTAAGGCATCAGCGCTCACTCCTACCTTGCCCCAAAGATCCCCCTGCAAAAACTGTGCTCAATCCCCGCACCCTGAATTGCACTCCCTCCAATTGCCACCAAAAACCCAAAAATCTTTAAATCAACCCCCCTTATCAATTTACTAGCCTAATATCTTTGATCCTAATTGGTCAGCTTATCATATTGAAAGATCTACCGAATCTGACCCGAGAGAGCCTTCTCATACCTCGTAGGGCTAGCTACGAGGTGCAATGGTTTGATGTAGCCTTGAGAGTTTGTCTATCTCAGCCTAGGTGAATTCCAAGCGCTAACACATACAACCACATATTATTATCATTCATGACACATGTGCATGTGACTATACTAATCAACTATCATCTATAATGTATGTAACCATAACATCCAAAACGTGTACATAAACATGATGTATATAGACCTAATGCATATTAGAATCCTTAGCTTACATACCTGCATGCCAAACATACAATACATGTATGAAAATCTGCTCTTACCCCAAAGTCTGATGTTGCAACCTCATTATCATGATCTACATCTCCTACTCTATCTCAACCAACACATTAGCATCATAACAATCAATATCAACATGATGACCTAAATTTCATAGAGTGATTTCACAAGGCATGTTTGACCTACTATTCATGTATAAAAATCACCAAGACCATGCATGCATAACAACTTCATATATACATATAACACATGAGTGCAAAACCATGTAGACACCATTCTAGCTAGAGTCCAGGCATCAATGCATGACCATATCAACTACACAAGCCATGACCTCATGCATGACAACAACAACCACCTCATGTGCATTTGATAACATGTGAACATTGACATGCATAACAATGCATAATCAACCATATGCATGAAGACATACTCCACGACAACACCTTCAACCTTCACATGGCGACATCACTACAACCATGATCAACACCATGCAAATGCAACGAGCACATGGACTACATGCATAAGGAACACATATGCAACCAACATGAGAGCATGATCAACACACAGCCCAAGGAGAGTGCAACCATTCTCTAATACCACTCTGTAACACACTCCTCCCACATCTACCCAAAGCAACTGACCAGTCGGGGTAAATATGCCACTAGAGGCTACTATGATATGATTCAGCCTCCTAGGTAACCTTAAGGAAATGCAATCGACAGAAACACAATACACAGACCTCCCTCAGGTGCTTCAGGAACCCCAGGAGGTAATCCACCACTCCACGTGCCTGACCCCTGAGTTAACCTGGCATTTAGAAGAATTAAACCCAAAGTCACTCCCATGACAAGGCTTGCATGCGACTGTAACCCTATAGTCACTCTCACAGGCTTGCTGCCAGCGACCAAAGACCCAATTTGTCAATGTTGTGCTAACGACTCTATGATTTGAACCATTTTTTCATGCCTAGAGCCTAGGTCACTGCCCATAATTGAACCATCTCTTCAAATCAGTAAAATAACATGGAAATGACAGTACTAAAGCAAGTACTTGTTCAAGACCTTGACTGGACCCCTACTAGCCATGACAGACATTTCGTCAAACATATTGCTAATGTGTAATCTACAGGTATAATTAATGGTTTTCAGCATAGGGGTCTCATACTTATCTGAGATTCGCTATGACGCATTGTCTCCTAATCACATCAGCTGAAATTTCATCCATTACGTCATAGATACATTGATCATTCAAATACAATTAAAAACATGCTGAAATCCATACATGGATGCTGCCATTAAACATATAAATAAACAACATAATATGTACATAATTATCCATGTAATCATATCCATATAAAACACATATAATCCATCATAATACCTAGAGAAAGACTAGGAGAAATAACCTTTCATTAATGATGCAAAATCCAAACTTGGAATGGGACTTCCACATTCCACCCGACCTTAGAATGGTTGATCCAAATCTCTCTTCATCCATTCACCCCTGTGTCATATTGCAAGCATGAATGTGGGATATCATAGAACACATCAATCAAAACTCATCTAGGGCTTTCAGAGGCCATCCACCTCAATCCATCAAACACTGATTCCACCTCACGGTTGGACATCACAAAACCATCATTAGATCAGTCTCTATCCCAACCTTCTAGGGCCCCAAAGTGTTTGTTCCAACCAAGGCTCCAGAACTAGTAACTCAACCCACAATCATTGTCGAGCTCCAGAAAATTTGTCTAACCAAGGCTCCAGGACTAGTATCTCAACCCAACAAGGGCTCTAGAGCGTTTGTCCAACCAAGGCTACGGGACTAGTAACTCAACCCAAGTTGTTATAGGGCTCTAGAGCATTTGTCCAACCAAGGATCCAAGAACTAATAACTCAACCCAAGCTAAGGAAACATGAGAACCAACCAAAAACACAACAAGGAAATAAACCCACAATCTCCATGGCTATCTAGGAAATGGCAAGGCTAGGCAATCCACTGTCAATCCTGACCATCCTCCATGCCAATGACAGATCATAACCAAGAAACCACATGCATGAGCCATGCATGCCAAAACTAATGAGGAAAACATACATGCAACTCGATACCTACAAGCAAAACTTGTTGTAGTTGATGATACCGATGCCCTCTTTTGCTCTCCTGCTCTTCCTTTTTCTTCTTGCTCCAAAAATCCAAGTATGCCACACCCTCCAAGAGTGCTCCAAGAAAACACTAAGTATCCAAGAGTATGAGAGAAAGAGAGAATAATTAGAGAGCTCCAAAACTAAACTGATCAAGTCTTGCCCACTGATCCTCAAAAGCCTTTTTATTAATGAGGCCTTTATTTTCTTCATTTTCCATTATTTTCCTTCATTTTCCTCCTCACATTCAACCTGTGACCTTTCACCTCCTTTTTCTCCTAATTTCCATTATTTTCATAAATTAATCCCTCATGCCTTTCCAAAACCTTAGTCAGTTCCTTTGCCAATTCCCTTAACCATAATAAACAAAATCAACACCCACTAGGATGTTTCTCCCACCATTCAGCTTAGAATACATGTCCCATCACCGTGACCATATATATTTTTACATGGATTTTTAACTAGGGCTGTTACAAGCCTTTTGAATCCCTAATTCTTGTTTTGTATCATTAGTATGTTTCACTCCTGGTGTGATTTGTTTGAAGACTTCTTCATGGTTGTTATGTAGTGAAGTACTACTGAAGGATAAATCTATACAATATTGTTGTGGCCAATTATGTTTATGAGGGTTCTCTGTCAAGGTGCTTATTCCTAGTCACTTTAATTGCATGTTGGTTTTGGCTACCTTATATATCTTACAATGGTGGTAGGTTGGCTATTTATTAGGGGCGTTGCCTATATGTTGTCTTTGTGTTGTTTTGTTCCCTCCTGGCACCTACTTTTTATCTTAGAAAGAGTAGTATTATACTTTGATGGTGATGATTTTTCTTCCTATCGTTTCATTGGTTTTGCTGGTGATATTGCTTGGATGGTGTTGACATATATTTTGTTCTTTGTTGTTTTGTCGGCGTTGGGAATTATCTGTTGTGGTGATTTCATTGTGACACTCTTTGAACAGTATGAAGCCATTCTGCTTGGCTAATTTCGATACCAAATCTTAGGTATTAGATGGAAACTATTGCATCTTATATGGAAGTCAACTCCTGGAGATTCTAAGCTATAGGGAGGGGTGTTGTATTATGGTATGTTGATAATTGGCTTTTGGTTAAGCTAGTGCAAACCTAATCTTGTTGGTTTGCTTGTTGGGGTTGGTAAAATTTGGTTCTTCTTGAGGAACTTGTCAATCTTTTCTATTACAAAAATGTAATTTTGTATTCATGTTTGAGGAGTTCATATGGACTTGGTCTCATTTGATCGTTTGTTCATGTTGGGGATATGATTAGTAGAATAATTAGATAGAGAATTATGTTCTCTGGCTTGGGATGTTGTTGGGATTTTGGGTTAGCTTGGTTTTCTTGTGTACTAAATGGATTGAAACAACAAGCTATGTAATCTCCTTTTTAATGCAATACAAGTTCAATTTACCAAAAAAAATAGTAAATAATACATGGAATAAAATAATAAATTTCCCCTTGAAAAATACTTAGTGGACAATTGACATTCATATATTTTACTAATTGGAAAAAAACAACGCTAAAATCACCTATCATTCATCATAATTCCTACAATATTAAATTAATATGGTAAACAAAACAATATAAAATATTAAAAAATTGTAAAAAAAAAAACATTTATAAAGATTGATATTAGGATATTTCACCAAAATCCATTATTTACATTTTAAATTAAAGTATATAAAAGAAAAATAAAGCCTTCATAAAATTTGATACTCAAGTTACTTCACTAAAATCTATAATTTATATTTATTATTAGTCCCTACCTTTGCTAGGGACTATAGCAATCGCCTCACAGTCAAAGTCTGTTGACTGTGTATTAGTTTGCCAATTTTTTTTTACTTTTTAGTAACTTCAACCAAAGTTTTCAAAAAATGTTGACTATTTTCATTTTCCCATAAATTAAAAGATATTTTCCTAATTTTTTTAAATCTTATTTCTAATTTTCCATTCGTTGAGCGAGCCTTGATCTGACATAATTCCCCTAGTGGAGGGTGATTTACTTTCAGTATTTGTCAATGTTTAACAAATCATTTTAAAAATGAAAATAAGGCTAATTTATAGAATGGCCATTATGTCTATGAGCGCTCTAACACTAACACAGTGCTTTGCACAAGTCCTTTACATAAGTGGTGTGGTGGGAGGTTCCATCAGTGAGTGTTCTGACATTGACACTAACACTAACAGAGGCACCTCTTAGTGCATATACCTCTTATTTCATTTTAAGATTTTACAGATTTAGTTGTGTGAGAGAACATGTGTATATAGTTGAGGATGCTTGTGGAATGAAGGATGTGTGGAAGAGGGGTTTGTGCGAGAAAATAGGGGTGCAAAGGGAACTTTCCTCCACACACATGAAATTACTTTAAATTTAAGCAGAAAATTAGGATCCAATGTTAAATTAAGTTTATTTTTAATGTGTGTGAAGAACAACTGTTGTGCAGGAGAACAGGTGTGCGGAGCAAGGAAGACAAATTTCCACCCGCAATGTTTTGCATTTCTACATGCATTCCCCATTCACACACTTCTTTTGCACACCTCTCTCTCGCACAATACTACATATTAATCAATTAATTATTATTTTTTGGCTTGTTAAAGTTTGGGGCATGAAAATTTTCGTTTACGTGTATATCGAGTGTGAAATAAGGGTGGGTGATTAAATGTCACCACTACTATGTCAACATGGGCTCATTTTATTTGATATCAGGATGCAAAGGAGTTGTCCCAAAACTACTTTGTGGATGATCTGATGCACAGCTTTCAAAACTATGTTTGATGACTATGTTCATTCCATCGTAATCATTGGTTGATATCAAGTGTTGGGTCCCTACCCTAACCTCAATTAACTTCTCACGCCACGACCTAGTTCATATTAAAAAATTAATTAATCCTTAATTGTATGATTAGTTAAATCTTCCCTGCCGATACTGTAAGTCTTTGGCATTTATTCAACAAACCGATGCATAACTAGGATATCATTTGAGTGCTTAATAACATTTACTTTGATAACTTGTTTTGTTACTAGACAACATTAAATTACTTTCACTAGATTTGTGTTCAATATTCACATGTTTGTTTTGATGTTTCTTTTGCACTAATCATCCTATTCATTTAAAAACTTTATGAAAGTAGAATCAGTGAATATTAGTATTCACGCTTCTTGAATACTAAGTGCATTTGTGACCTCACATTTGTCAGTTAAATACTTAATATCCAATATTAAATGAAGTGTCTTTTTAATGTGTGAAGAATAAATCTTGTGCAGGAGAATGCGTGTGCAGAGCAAGGAACACAAACTTTCTTCTACAATGTTTTACACATTAAGTCTGCACACCTCCCTCTTGCACAACACTACATATTAATCAAGTAATAGCAGTTTTGGCTTATCAAAGTTTGGGGCATGAAAATTTTTCTTTACGTGTATATAGAGTGTGAAATAAGGGTGGGCAATTAACTATCCTCAATACTATGTCAACGTGGTCTCATTTTATTTGATATCGAAATTCAATAGTGGTGTGGGCCAAACCATGTACATTTCAATCTCTATTATTTCATTATAATTGCAATCTCATTTCATTTTTTGTATCAATTCAAATATTTATGGAAATCTATTAGCTTATTTAGCTGGGGAAAGACAATAAAAATTAATGTGATGTGCATGCATAAAATATAATTTTGTAGATTTCAATTTCAAATATTTGCATTTTAATGTAAGTTGTAGTTGAAAACGATTTTAACTTGCTTCCTTAGCAACCAATGTTCTACTTTGACTAGGTTTGTGTTATATCTTTGCATGTTTATTTTGATGTTTCTTTTGTACCAATCCTCATATTCATTTAATTTTTTAATCAAAGTAGAATCAATGAATCTTAATATTCATGCTTCTCGAATGCTAAGTGCATTCATAATCCCACATTTGTCAATTAAATACTTATTATCCAATATCAAATGAAGTGTCTTTTTAATGCGTGGTAGAAAGAAATGTTGTGCCAGGGAATGGTTGTGTGGAGCAAGGAACACAAAATTTCTTCTGTAATGTTCCACACCTCCATATACATTGCCCCTCTGCACACCTCCCTCTCATTAATCAATTAATTAGTGGCTTTGTATTATTAAAGTTTGGAGCCTAGAAATTTTGATTTATGTGTATGTCAAGTGTGAAATAAGGGTGGGTGATTAACTATCCCCACTACTATGTCAATGTGGGCTCGTTTTATTTGATATCAAGATGCAATAGTAGTGTGGGCCAAACCATGTACATTTCAATCTCTATTATTTCATTATAATTGTCATCTTGTTTAATTGTTTGTATCGATTTGAATATTTATGGTATTCTATCAGCTTATTTAGTTGGGGAAATACAATAAAAATTAATGTGATGTGCATGCATCAAATATAATTTCGTAGATTTAAATTTCAAAAATTGCCATTTTAATGTAAGTTGTAGTTGAAAGCGATTCTCTCTATGTATCTGCCCAAAAACAATGTTTTGAAATTAGAAATCCAAGCACATCATTGCTCGGCGGCTCTCATCATTCCACCGTAATCAGTGATTCATATTGATTGTGGGTTCCCTCCCCTTGTGACATCAACAGGGGGGGGTATGGGCAGGTTTCGTACTCCATGTTTCCGCTCTTTGTTTTGTCAAAATAAGATCATTTCATGCTCCTTCAATGGTTATGGGGTCCGCACTCTACGTTTCTCTCTTTGTTCCATCAAAATAATATAATCTCATGCTCAATTTGTGGCTATTGTTGATATAAGTCTTCTCATAACGTAACCAAGAAATATTTTTCATTATCTTATTTTGGTAACAAAGGTGATAATTCAGATCCCAACTTCGTGCATGTTCTGATCTGGAGCTCCCACACCCTGCTTCCTCGGCTCATGCGGCCATCTGCAGGCCTCTTGCCTGGCATCCCCTGCTGTTGGGCTCTCAACCTCCTCTCCCGACACCCCTGCAATCGGGCTCTGCCTCCCTCCTCCTTCGGCATGTGCTTCTGCTGTCACAGAGCGTGCCACCTCCATGAGTGCGCTAGGGAGTGGGGAGCCCTCTCCCACCCTGCCTATCTCTTCAGATGAAGCTTTCAAAAGGCTGATTTCGAAGAAAGGGAAGAAACGCTTGACCCCAGAAGTCCCGAAATTCATCAAAAAGCTGGAGGAAATTCCTGAGATCGCCCTGCCAGAAGACCAGCCGATAAAAATCGCCCTAGCCCTAGCTGACAGAGGGTTGGTAGGACAATTTATGGGACACTGGCCATCAACAAAAACAACAGATGACTAGATCCAATGCAACTGGAGGCCCTAGTTGGAAAACAATGTGATCTGTTATGTTGTCAGCAGAGGGTTTTTAGTTCACCTCCAAAGAAGACCGAGATTTGGTTTTCAGAAACGGTCCATATTTTATGGGAAATCAGGGTCTGTATCTTAATAATGGACCCCTGACTTCGATCCCTCAATCGATTCACCTAAAGAGGTTCCAGTCTGGGTCCAGCTCCCTTATCTTCTGATCCACTGCTAGAGCTATCACACCTTGCAAAAGATTGGAAATGGTCTCTGTCGTTTCATTGACAAAGCAGAAAACAAGGGTCAATATACCTGTGCAAGAATCTATGTGGAAGTCGATCTGGACGCTGGACTGCCCAAAGCAGTAAAACTTATAGTCGGAGAATGGCATCACTATCAAAAACTGGATTACGAGCAGTTGCCATTCAAATGCAGAATCTGTCACAAACATGGACACTTCCAAAGAAACTGCCCAAAAGCTCCAACCAGGGACAAAGCTGACGAACAAGGATGGAAAGAAATCAAAAAGGGAAAAGCAGACCCAAAACTAACTGAGAAGAAAAATTCAGGGCCATTGGTGAAGCCCCAACTCAAACCAAAAACCAAAGAAGTTCCTAAAGAGGGTACTTCCTCTGGGGAGAAGACAGATGCCATTGGGATCCAAGAGGATCTAGAAGACCCGTTGAAGAAAGTGAAAGAAGCTAAAGCAAAGTCATATCTTCCTCCAACAGAGGATGAACAAGGGGAAAAAGAAGAAAACGAGGAGCACATCAATCTGGGCTCCGATTCTAAGGGAGATTCAGAAGATGGAATCTTAGATTCAAATAGTTCACAAGTCACTCTTATCAAGTCAGCCAGGAGCCGAAAGTCCAAGAAGAAACAGAGAGAGGAGAAAACTTATCTGGATGTCCTCCAAGGCTCTCAGAAAAGTCTCAAAGGAATGATGAATACCAGATCTAGGCACAAGCACCTCTGGTTAATGGTCGCCCAACGGAATTCTTCCAAGCCTCGAGGGGGCTAAGACAAGGTTTCCCTTTGTCCCCACTTCTTTACGCCATTCAAGCTTCGATCCTCAGCTTCCAACTAGACTACTGTCAATAGATCCATACTCTGCCAGGCCTGAGAATGGCTCAAAATGTTAAAGACATAAATCATGCCCAGTTTGCTGACGATACTTTATTACTAGGAGGAGCTAGCATAAATTCTGCTAGAACCTTCAAGAAAGAGCTGGACATTTATAAGGAGATCTCGGGCAGTAAGATTAACTATCTAAAAAGCAAGATCTTCAGCTGGAACTACTTGATCAAGGATTTGACAGACATAGCAAGGCTTTTAGAAATGGAAAGAAACCTGACCTGGGAGTCACTTAAGTATCTTGGGATCCCAATCTTCAAATCAAATCCTAAAGTAGCTCACTGGATGCCCCTGCTAGACAAGATAAAACTCATAACACAAGCTTGGGGAGCCTCATGGTTGAATAATGCTGGGAAGGTAATCGTAATGAAATCTGTTCTCATAAGTCTCCGGGTTTATCAGAATTCTATTCTACTAGCTCCTAAAACCTTTATCAATAAAGTGGATGGTCTCCTTAGAAGATTTATGTGGGAGGGAGCGAAAAATAACGAAAGAAGGCTTCATTTAGTAAATTGGGACACTATTAATAATCCATTCTTGGAAGGAGGTCTACAAATGCGGGATTCGGTTGCCCAAAATCTTGCTCTTGGCTCCAGGCTCCTTTGGAACATTGTCTCCGGGAATCCTAGTTGGAGCAAAAGAGTTATGTGGAAAAAGTATTTTCATGGGCAGCGTTTGAGGTGTTTGGACTAGCCTCCTAGAATATCCAAAGGATCTCCAGTTTTCAAACTTTGTCTCACAGCTATGAAATAGTTCAGTCATAAGCTTTATTGGATCCCAGGTAATGGGAAAAAAATAAAAATCTGGGAAGACTTGATTCTTGGAGATCAGCCCTTGAATCAGATGGCAGATATGGAAAATATTAGAGTTTGGCTTCAGGCCAACAATCTGGAAACCCTTTGGGACATCTCCAATAAGACAAATGATGCAGAAAGTCTATGGGATGGTTGGAATTTGGGGGAGGTCCCTCATTGGCTAGATGGTGAAGCTAAGTTATCTCCCCTAAAGGCCTCCTCTAAGGACAAAAGA
>APFE031654165.1:7737-30111 GCA_000404065.3 Pinus taeda
ATTAATTATTTATGATTAATTATGTTAATTTCTTCATTATTGATTTATTTATTTAGATTTTATTTTTTTTGTTTAAGCTTGGCAGGACTACATCTTTATAATGTCCAATATATCACCGTGATTGGGGAATTGAACTGGTGACTTCACATCAAGGAGTGCCTTAATAGAGCACCTGATTACCATGTATCCAAAACCCCATGGAAAATTTATTTGTTTAGTTATTTATTCAATTTAATTAATTAATTAATTTAGTTTTTTTTACCATTTATTCTTTTTATTTAATCTTTTAGAATTAATTGTTTTTATTTAATGTTTTAGAATTAATTGTTTTGATTATTTATGTTTCACTGAATTTTTATTTTTATTTTATTAATATTTTTAGTGTATTGATTGTATTTTTATTTAAGTTTGACCATTTATTATATTGCTTAAGTTTTGAGAACTAATTGTTGAGATTATTTAGATTTTGACTTTAATTTTTTTTATTGTTTTTTTGTTAGGTTTAACTTTATATTATTTTTATTTTAGATATTCCCTTCATTAAAAAAATCTTTTGAATAATTATTTTTCTTTATTAGGTGGATAGTAGGGACTTATCCTCTATAGAATATTCTTACTAGTAGCCACAAATCAAAGGTTGAAATTTATCTCAAAAGTCAATTTTTAATTAAATTTATTAATTAAAGAAACAATAGTGTGTGTATTATAAGTTTTGGAGTATCTTTATGCATATTTTTGGATTGAAGTTTCATTGAATTCCCCAGGAAATTGTTGGAATCACAAGTTTGATTTGCAAACCTGCACAATTCAGGTGCTTCAAAACCTGCACAATTCAAGTGCTTCAAAGGTTTTTCAGAGTGACAAATCCATATATACAACCAAAAACAATTTAAACAACAAAATGTATTGTTGGAATAACAAGTTTGAATTGTAAACCCTGCACAATTCAAGTGCTTTAAAGGATTTTCAGAGTGCATAGTAAAGTGGGGTTGAAACTCTATGGCTAAGAATCTTGTTAGATGTTTTTTTGAATGTATATATCATATATTAATTATTTTTATAATTAATAGTAATTATACTTTAAATTAAAGCTATACTTTAATTAATCTGTGTGTTTTTTGTTTTAATTTTGGAAATGTGAAATGTATCATGAAATACATTTTTGATGTTTATGATGGATGGAAGCTTATAGGAGTTTGCCAATTATTAAATTTGTATGATTGAACTAATTGTACATATACATAATCAAGAGATTGTGTAATGTTTATTTTGGAATAAAACTTCACTAATATTCATTTGATTTTCAATCATTATTAGGTGGGTGGCAAGGATTTAACCTATGCAATATTCTAAAATAATTTTAGTAATATATATAAATTAAAGGCAATTTTCCCTTTTAGTTAAATTGACTAGTTTAAAAAAATGTCATATAAACTTAATTATATCTTTTTCATAGTAAACACATAACTTAAGATCCATCTCAAAAGTAATTATGCTATTTTTGTATTTTTTATTATAATTGATTAATTAAAAATAAATATAAACATTAGTTATGGGTTTTTAAACTTAACTATCCTAAAATTAATCCTTAACATTATAACAACATTAGTTATAGCTTTTTAAACATATTTGACATTAGTTATACTTTTTAAACATGTTTAACATTAATTAGTTATAGCTTTTTAAACATATTTGACATTAGTTATACTTTTTAAACATGTTTAACATTAATTATAGTTTTTAAGCATATTTATAACATTATAATAAAATATATTTTTATAATTTTTAATCTCGGTTATAAGATAAATATTTTGATTTCTATCACATTATAAATTATTAAATTCGCATGTGCAAGAACACTATCCTGAATTTCTCCACATTTCCAAGAACACTATCCTCAATTTCTTCGAAATATTTGTCACACGAGACTTTTCACCAGATACGTCAGCGTACTTCAACTTCTTTTATCGCGAAGAGAGAGAAAATGATAAAAGAAAGATAAAGTTGACGTACTAGAACTTCTTTTTGAATCTTTCAAAGTATACGATCATACCCGTCATCAATGAAACACTCTACCGCCTCCCACAGCCCACAATTATGGTCGCGCTTAAAATCAAAGTGCGATACCCGTTGACAAAAACATCTTCCAAGATATAATCATTTTGTGAGGATATGCTTCGCAAGGAAATCAGAAGGATCAGTTCAAATTGCAAGATTAAGATGCCTCGCTACACCAATTTTTTATTTCTGCTCCCCTGCGTTATAATTTCTGGCTTCACAACTTATCAGGTCTACAAAGGTCAATATTTCCTTCTGCCTATTTTCTTTTAAATTGTCTTACACTAGACCATCTTTTGTAGGATCTCGTTTTTCTTTGAACTAGGCTGTAAATCTTTAAAATACTCTGCTTCTCTTTTTCTAGAAAAATGATTCAGTCTTGGATTTTTATTATTTTGAGGGTCTGCAGGAGAATTTTCAGGTACTCCATGGGAAAATGGAAGCCTGAAAGCGTCTCAATATTTACTGCATGGCAACCGGCACAACCCGGCACTGGTCAGGCATGAGGGAGGAATCGTAGCGCGGGCCGGTCTCAGAAACGTCAATAATATTAGCAAGAATCTGTATATACAAGACGTTGTTATGCTACCCGAGGACGAGGTGGTGTTGCTGATTCAGATGACATTGCCACTCAGCTCTGTAAATTCTGGCAATATATTCCCTCCAAAGTCAACGCTTCGTTGTGTTTTCGCCGACGAATTTGGCGCACCAGTGAAGGGAATAGATTATTTAAGGGGTCGTGTGGCCATCAGATGCCCGCTGGGAGATCCCAATTGGGTTGATTTCCGGTTGAAAGCAGGCCGGCATACAACAATTGCGTTAACCGGCTCTGACGATAACATATCGCCCATCTCGGCGAGGACTGTATCTCGTCGTCCCGTCAAGTGGAATTCTCTGGTTTACGAGAACATTGTTCAGAGTGATGAATATGGCGATGATCTGATTTTATTCGCCAAGGGAATCAATCGAAGACGGGGCAACAACGCTAAGCCCCGAAATCTTCGATGCGTGTTCAACAGTACCGTTGAAACTGCCGTGACGGTGTCTGCTCAGGAGATTTTCAGATGCAAGCAACCGGAAAAACGCCTCCGTCCTGCGCTTCTTGGTGCCAAAGTCACTCTCAGATCAATTCGTAAGAACAACCGTTTCCAATTTCCTTCGGTAGCTTATTATCATCCTGATCATATATTTCCCATATTGCGAAAAGAATCGAGGAAGCTCAAACTCTGCGCCTGTACCATGGTATTTAATGGAGCGAAATTTCTCAAGGAGTGGATTGTGTATCACTCACACTTGGGAGTGGAAAAATTCATCATCTACGACAACAACAGCGACGACAATTTGGAAGAAATAATAAAATTTATGGCAGACAGCGGCTATAACATGTGGCGCCATCCATGGCCTTGGGCTAAGACACAGGAAGCCGGATTTGCACACTGTGCTTTGCAGACCAGAGATAGCTGCGATTGGGTTATGTTCACAGACATTGATGAATTTATTTTCTCTCCTCTATGGTTAAAGCAATCATGGCCCAATTCTACTTTCAATGCCCTTGGACTCTTGCTTATGAATAAAAGTAAAACAACCCAAATGATCAATTCGAACTCTTCAGCATCTGGTGGTCCAAGAGTAGGGCAAGTGTCTATAAATTGCAGGAACTTTGGTCCCTCCTATCTGAAAAGCCATCCTCCCCAAGGGGTGACTCAAGGATATACCTGCAGGGAAAATTTAGAGCAGCGTCACAAGTCCATAGTCCTCCTAGACGCGCTCTGTCCTTCGTTACTGAATGTAATACATCACTTTGAGCTGAAGCCTGGTTACAAGACTATTCGCCTAGCATCCTCAGAGGCCGTTATAAATCATTATAAATATCAGGCATGGATTGAATTCAAGGCCAAATTCAGGAGAAGGGTGTCGGCTTATGTAGCGGACTGGAAAGAATCGAAGAACCCTTTGTCTCAGGACAGGGCTCCAGGTCTGGGTAGTGAGGCTATCGAGCCTGCTGGATGGGAGAGCAAGTTCTGTCAAGTCAACGATACTGCGCTCAGAGAATTCACCGGCAAAGTCTTCCGTGTAACTACAGGGCCTATTCCAGTCATGCAATGGCAACTTTAATTAACAATATATATTCTGCACAATAAGCAGGCTTGGCCGATGACGGAAGCGGGTTAATGGGTAATTCATGACGAGGGCGACTATGACTCGCACAAAATCCCAGGAGAATAAAAAAGTAGATGTGCTCCGTCACGCCATGCCTGTCGCCAATGGAGCGACGGAATGAAAGGAGGTCTTCGTCGATCAATATGTAAACGTACAGTGTTTCTATTAAATGTGGAATTACGTGTGCGAAAATATGGAATATATTATATATTCATTTATTTTAATATATTATTATTTAAAAAATATTGGCCAAGGCTCATTCATGTTATCATCAATAAAGGTACCGGTCCGAGTATTTCGTGAGAATGTGTTAAAAGGTAATGTTTGAAAAAGATTGTTTGAGATGTTGTATATGGTTTAGCTAGTAAATAAAATCCGGAGGGGAAGGAGTAAAAATACCCGACATATCATTAATGAGGGACGGCTTTAGAATCCTATAGATGTAAATAGAATTTAAATTAATTTGTTTTACAAATTACAAGATTAATATTTATGATTTGTTTTTAGATTATTGAAAAAAAAATCAATATTATTGAAAAAATTATTATTCAAATTAGACCATAAATGAGTTCTCTGTAATGCGATTTTTTGGAGATTCCGGTGACGTAATCTGGTGGAAGAAATTGAGGTTAAATCTTGATTTTTATCAGTTAAAATGGTTTTTTAACTGCATATTTGAATTCAACACCCTGAAAAACGCCTGGGACCCTTTGATTGGGCAGAAACTAGCTATCAAACTTAACTTGCGATTCCAATAAATTGCTGCCGGATTTTCCGGCCGGAAAGGCTTCCAAAAAGTCTCATTATAGACAACTGCATAAATTTTAAGGTCTTATTGCAGCTTGTGCCATATGGACAATTGACTCAATTTTTCTTGTTATAATTTTTGGATGTAGTTGCAATATCTATGCCATGATTTTTAAATATTTGTGTAATGATTTTTCATTTTTAAGCGTCATACAAAACCAACTTAAAACTAAAAATCCTTGAAAATAACTCACCTAAATAACCTATTTACCATTAGTTACTACCCATGATAACTTAAACAAGTATTTGCATAAAAAATGAATGGAAATGTAAATGTGCAAACTTATTAAATTGTTACTACCCACCAAAAGTTTCTTCAAATCTTTAACTATAGTAAGCAATTAACTTTTCCACTTCATATATCACTTTATAATTTTCCTAAAATCATAATATCCGTATAAATGACAAATATATATATCGGTAAAGCATTTATTCTAAATTTTAATTAGATTTAAATTTACATTTAAAATATATATGTTAGTATCTCTTACTTAAAATTACCATGCTTCTCCACGATTTCACTTGATATGTTTACTTGCAATTGTTTCCACAATTTTACCTAATATATTTAGTGAGAATTCTTCCTTTTTATTTTCTTTTTTCACTTTATATTATAACAATGTTAGAGTATTTTATATAATTTTTTCTTTTAATAAATCCGCTCCGTCACAAAATTTGAGAATTAAAAAAAAAATGTGTTCCGTTAAGTCAGGCTTTTTGCCAATAGAGTAATCGAATGAAAGTACAATGTTTTTATTATTATTTTTACATGTGGGAAAATTTATCATAATTCATTTATCAAATTAACATTGAGGACAACTATCTCTAGCTACTATGCCCGAATGTAGGCTAACTCATCACCCTTATTCAAGGAAAACCAAGCCCACTGGATTAATGGCTAAAGAAAACCACACCCCCTCGAATAACCCTTTGACGACTTTTCAATCCTGCAAAATACCAGTCTTGTGCTATTAACTTGTTTCCTGGTAGCTTTTCACTCCTGCTACCTCAGGGTCTTGTGCTATTAAGCCGTTTCCTTATATCTGAGCTCCTCTTGACTAAACAGAAACAATTTTAAAACATATTCAAATCTCAAATATTTTTATTATATGTAAAATTAAGCCTCTCATTATTTTAACATAATATTATTTCAAAAATATTAGCTTCGAATCATCCATTCAATCATCAACTTGATCAAAAACTACGTCAAATTTCTTGCTGTAGATTTTTCAGCTCTTTAATAGCAGTCATGGGCGTAACAAGTTGTCCGATGCATACAAAATTGTTAAACGAAATTGTTGTATCCATCGGACAACTTGTTACGCCCATGACTACTGTTAAAAAAGGTTGTGATTCCATTCAAGAATCGTTTTCCATAACAAGTTTTCCACGGGACGCAACATTTTTGAAATTAAAAGCAAAATGGAATGATTATTAAAAAGTTGTGATTCCATTTTAGTTTAGAGTTCCATGTTTATTTAATTATTTTAATTCTCCATGAAATGACTGTTTTTCATTACTTCAAATACGTTAACAAATTATAATGGCTCAAAAAACTAAGGTACTCAATCCATACATATTTAATTTTAATTTCACGTAAAACTTATAAAAAAAAGGACACGAAACATAAAAGTTTTATTTCAACTGCATTATTTTTTTTAAATATTATGAACTCGATCTTTTTGAAATAATTAATAAAATAAATTAATCTTATAACAATAAATATCCCTATTAATTTTTACTGAATTAATTTAAATTAAATTAAAGCAATAACTAATAAAATAAATTAATCTTATAACAGTAAATATACATTTTAATTTTTAGTGAATTAATTTAAATTAAAGCAAATTCCTTAAAAAAGTTTATAACATATAAAACTTGAATTGATCGATGCCGAGGAAGATTCTAATCCATTTGACATGAGGTAAACGAAGGTCATAGATTCCTTCGAGGGAATACAATACAATTTAAATAAACAATTCATTAATCAATTTAATAATGACGCAAGATGATGTGATGTTTCCTTATTCCACCCCATTCAATTGATGTCGATCATTTACAAATGTCAAGCTTAATTAAGATACCATATACTAAACTTCCGTATTGATGGAACTATGATTCACCGTGTATAATTTTTTAATTATATATGATCGAATTAATTTTTAATAAAAATTTGAATTAAAAGAGTGTTAAAATCAATTGGCATTTTTTTTCTCCAAAAAAATTCTAATGTCACTAAAAAAAAATATATAGTTTTAAAAAATATATATTAATAATTAAATAGATAAAATGAATATTGTTTTTTTAAAGTATTATTGAGGTGTTTTTGTTTTTCTATGTCTTTTAGTTCAAGCAAACGACACAAGGTAATCGCATGCAGAATATGTAATGTTAGAAGAAGATTGACTTTATTTGAGTATTATTTATGTTAATATTGTTTATTTAAAGGGTATAGATTGAGTATTCAAAAGGTAATTTATGTATATATTTCAAATCATGAAAATTAATATTCAAAGGGTATTTAAACAGTATACATTGAGTATTTAAAAGGTTTTTAGTGCAATCTATTTATATATTCCAATATATATTTCAAATAATGAAAATCTGTAATTTTAATAAAAAGAATTTAAAAAAAATAAATGTAAAACAATGAAACTTTACTCCAAAATTTATATTTTAAAATTAGAAATGAATAATTTCTAATAACAAAATCTATTTTGGAATAATAATTATAAATTAATTTCATGTTTGTTTCTTTTTAATGATAGATATATTTAATCAAGAAATTGTGTTATTATACACATATATGAATTTAAGTGATATGCATAGTTTAAGTGGGCTTAATGGTTTAGTCAAAGGGTGAAGGAATGATGGCAATGATGGCAACCTCCGCAAACAAGAGGGTTTTCGTTTAAGGAATTTTCATATTCGTTGCTTCAAGCTTGGAGAAATGGTTGTTGGTGAGGGGGATGGTTGTCACCCATCCTCTGTCCATTGTGTATGGACCAGAAAAGGAGGACTATGAGGCATTTAATAGTCCAAGTGGAGGAGCTCACCTAGATGTGACCAAAAGATTTTTTGCTTCAAATTTCATTAGGCTACCTTCTGCTGGTCTTAGTGGGAGCCTTTTGCTTATGGAGGTTTATGGAGTCAACCTTTTCTTCCTACCTAGTTTGGTTTTCAAAGGGGATTACAAGCATCTGAGTGCACTTGGGCAAGCCAAATTTTTGTGTAGGATGATTTCCTACAAATTTTTTGTTAAAATTACTGAATGGTATTTTCAATGTAGGATTTGGAAAAACTATAGAGTTTTTGACACATTACCCCTGCCAGGCAAGTCTCTCAAGCTAGTCATGGTTGTCTTGTGTTTTCGACCTTCTGTTCGTGGGAAGGATGTTGACAAAGGGCGAGCTGAAAATTCAAAAAGAGGAGTCAACGTGGGGTTTGATCATGTTTTGCAAATTGTTTGATGAAAGCCTTTGGCCAACAAGCCTTCCCAAGAGTGTTGTGGACAAGGATCTTCAAAAGTTCTCCATTTTTGTAATGTCCATGTCTAGATATTCTTTATGTTTCAAGGTAAATGAGGAGGACTCGATAGTTTCAGTATTTGTTCATATTCATCATTGTACAAGTATCCATGTGGGAGAATTTAGGCTCCTCTATGAGGTGAGGCTATTGAAGATGGAAAGTAATCTCAAAGCTTCCAACATTAAAAAAAATACTTTTACCTCCCTTGTTGTAGGTCTATGAGGAGGTGCCAAGGGCAACAATGCTTCTTCTTCTATAAGGCCAATATCTTTCAAATAAGTCCTACTATGCCCTAGCCCTTAAACTCCCAAGGATCTGTTAGGGTAGGCTTTTGTGGTGCAACATTCTTGAGATTTCCCCATGCTAGTGGTGAATGAGTACATTAATAAGAGAAGAACAACAAATTATGAAATTCGAGCAATTATATGTTCTTTTAATGGCTTCTAGCCTTCAGTATCTACCCTCCGGGAATGGGTTCACTAGAACTAGTCCAAAAACCTAGATTTGATTTTATGCTCAAAGTGATTCTTTGTAGTTTTCTTTAAAGATCGGGAAGACCATAAGTATATTGTCTATCAAGGACCCTCGTTTTGGGGCGAGGTTGGTCTCTCAATTCAACCATGGTTCTTGGAGTTTAATCCTCTCACCATGAAGGCGTTGTCTATTCTTATTTGTGTTAGGCTCCCAAACTTGTCTCCTCAATGGGTTGTGTCAGAGATCCTAAAGGTTATTTGTGACTCTATCTTTATCAAAGTAGACAATGAAATATTGTCAAATTCTTTTGTAACCCATGTTTGCAAATGTGTGGAAGTGGAACTTATTGAAGGTTTACTAGATAAAATCATCCTAAACAAGGAGGGAAAAGAGTATATTTAGTCATTGAAAAATGAAAAAACTGCCTTCAAGTGCAAAATTTTCCAACAACTTGGACATATCTAGAATTGATGACCCTCCTCAAAAGTGACTTTCTGCAACCAGGAATCAAAAGAGATGCTAGCATGGCTAGAGAGGTCTGAAGGTAGCAATAGTGTCCAAGAATCTTATAGGTAAAAAGAAGAACAATTCTTAAAATCATAATTCATCTCTTAATACCTCAACCTCTTAGGATTTCATGAAAACCCCAACTACATCGACACAAACCCTAGCAGAGAAAAATATTCCGGAAAAGGACAATGAGAGAGTTCTTGCAATTTGTGGACAGAAGCACAACCATGTCATAATTCTAATAGTGAGAAATGTCTTCTGAATTTGGTCGAATTGGTCATTATGGTTCTTTATCAAAAGGTTGAAGAAGCAACATTATCCTCTGTTGTACGAGATGGTTTTATTGGGTGGATTAATATTTGTAGGAGAAAGGGTAAGAAAGAAAAAACCATGAATTGTCGTGGTTTTTAAATCCAAGTTTGCATAAGATGCACTGTGAAGTATCTAATTTCGTGATGTAATATGTTTTTATGAAACTAATAGAACTCAATTTTAGAAACAAGTAATAGGAATAGTTTAACTAAATTAAATGTTTTTGTTTTTTTTTTAATATATAAATTAGGCACATTTTTTGGTAAGATTATGAATTTTAGTTATTTTAAATTTATTTTTGAATGTACAAAAAAAAATCAAAATCTTGGAAAATCTATAGAAAACTCGAACTTTTTAAATTATATAGCTAAAAATTACTATTAAGTGTGTGTTTTGATGCTTATTATATATTGATTCCTAACTTATTTTACTAGTCATTTAATTTATCTGGTTTTGCTAGTTATTTAGATGGATGGTAGGGATTCACCTCCATTGAATATTCTTATTTGTAGCCAAAATCAAAGGTTGAAATTTATCTCAAAAATTTAGATTTTTAATTGAATTGATTAAATAAAAAAAGCGTAGTCTACCTATTATAAGTTTTGGAGCATTTTTAGGCATTTTTTTTATCAAATTTTCTTAGAATCTTGAAGGAAAGTGTTGGAATCACAAGTTTGAGTTGTAAACTATCCACAATTCAAGTGCTTCAAAGGTTTTTTAGGGTGCTAAATCCACATATACAACCAAAAATACATTTTAAATAACAAAGGATCACATTTTGAACTAAAATTATTTTGTTAGATCGAGGTCAAAAACTCCAAAAGTAAAATAGTGAGATAATGTTATTAAAAAAAATGGCACATGAACAAGTGTCACATGAAATGAGTTATGATATTTTGGACATGTGATATTTATAAATCATCATGGTATTGGCCTGTGGTATCATAAAAAGGCCTATTATAGGTTAACAATCTCCATCATAATGTGGGGATGAATATCCATGATTAAGAATCTTATTAGATGTTTTTTTAAATGTATATATGTTTAAATCATATATCAACTATTTTCATGAAAAAAATAACATTAATGAGTAGTTATTTGCATTAAATTTGTGCCCGGACACAGCAAATGCCCGAGAAATCATTACATTTCAACATTTTTAAAGGGTCCTTCGAGAAGGAATTATTTATCAGTTCTAAGAAGCTACTAACCAAAATTACTATAATGTCACTTTGAAAAACATAGATTCAACAAAATTGAGATAGCAAAAAAGCAAATTCATAGTGGGATCTTATCATAGAGGAGAGGGGTTCTTCAACTATTGGTTGGTTCAAGTCAAATTTCTAAGGGGCATGAGATGGGCAAGAAGCTTCGCTGATTAGGTTTTCATTCTATATATTGTTATCTTTGATGAGAATATATTCAAGTTGTCTTTATAGAGCATTAGTTTTGTCCTCCTAATGAGTAGAGTTGTGCTTGAGGTACTAAATTTTATCAAATACAAAGATTAAAAAAATATCCTGCTAAAGGATTCAACACTTTATATCCATAATTTTCTTATGGGCATACTTTTTAAGTTCCAGTAAATGGACGCTTCTTAAAAAATTTCCTAATTAGTTTTCATAGTTCATTGTACGTATCCATGTTAAAAGCAGTTTGCAGAGTTGGACAACAACTTTGAAGGATTTGAAACCGAAGGTAAATCCCATAAGATTTTGATTATTAGTTGTCACACTATGAAGAAATTTTATTTTCATTTTTCAAAATCAGATAAGAAGTTCCAGAGTGTTTATTCTTCAATAAAATAGATTGAAAATTTCAATTTCTTCAAAGAAAATTTTCTGAGTTATTCAATTCAATGTATCAGGCATAGGGTGATCGGTGATCGTGTTCTTTACTGCCTCTTGGGGAGACAATATCCCCATTGGAGCCAGTTGTTAGAACTTAGTTTTTACTTTCAAAAAAGGGGTCAAAATTTGTTGAAAATCAGTTAAGACTTTTATTTCAAGAAAAGTGGGCTTAATTATAGGGTTGGTAAAATTTTGGTGTAAAAAGGTGGAAAAAGGATTAAAAAACATGTTAAGAATTATAGAAAATTAAGAAATATAGAAACTCATAAAAGTTTTGATGAAGCTTTAACAGACTATAATTCTTAATTTTGCTATAAATATTAATTTGCTATAAACTTATAGTTGTAATTTGTTATTAACGTGAGTTTCTTAATTTTCTATAAAACTCATAAAAATATATAATATTAAGATTCTACTTTTTGAATAATTGGAAATATTTCTGTAGAAATCGTATTGGAAGTTTATTGTCGACGTGTTTCGAAGCCTCCAGTGTGGCTCAACATCGGGAGAAGATGAAGAACCAGATATTGGCATCAAGTTAAATATATGAAGAGAAAAACTTTAGTCGTTATAATATAACAGTTAGATTCGACTAAATAAATATTATTCAATGATATTTTAATATAATAAAATAATTATTAGAATATAGTCATTAATATTGAATAAAGGTATCCCTGATCGAGGTGTGATATAGTGCAGAACCCTTCTCGAGATTTGAGAATGATTGATATGACCCTTGGCAAGGCTGAAGGGTGGTCACCTCCTAGGCATTGTGTGTGTGAATGGGCTACTGGGATGGAAGACAATGGTGGAATGTTAAATCTTGAAACGATAAGTTGCAGAGCTCATAAATTACAAGTGGAATAGGCAAATCTCCTCCTGCCCGCATTTTTCATGTCCTAGCGTTGGGTTCTAAGGAAAAGTGGTAGAAGTTAGGCTCTCTCATTCATGTTGGTTTGACCGAGTTGGTGAAGTTGCATACAAACTAGGTCCAAGCTCTCCTAGTTGTTGGCTTTCATAGCTAGGTATGTTTTCTTCTCTTTTCCCTTTCCTACGGCTGTGGCATGTTTGAAATACTCTCCACTACAATGACAATGACGAGCTCTGTAATTTGAATGTTGGAGGTAATGAAAATAGATGTCTCAAAAGATGGAAAGTTTATGTAGTGTTATTCACTGTTCTGTTTGATGTTTCTATGCCAGTGTCAGTTTTCCTTGGAATTTTATTTTCTAGAATGGGCATGTATTTTCCATTCTCGGTTAATTATTTCATATTGAAGGAATGTATAGATGAAAATAAAGGATATTCCCATGTTTTTTTCATCCTAAGCATAGAAATGAAAGTACTCATTTTGTATTTGATTTACTTTGTATATGAGGTGCCTGTAAATGTTTTTGGCTCGAGGAGACGAGCTAAGAGATATACTAATGTAATTTTCAACAACCATTTCATATCTCTTTGTATTTCAACATTCTTGAGCACAGGGTGTTGGACAGTGATATAGAAAGGTGGTGGAGGCCACCTTGGTCAATTTTCTGCCTTTCTGTTAGGAATTTTCCTAACTCAATTTGTTTCCTACTCCTCTTTAATGTTTCTATGTCATTTCCTTATAAACTTTGTTTATGTTGTGGTTATGTGTTTAAAGACTAATATTGGTTCTTCCTACCCTATCTGTTAGCTTGTCTATAGCCTGTGCAATTTGAAGGTAAAAAAGATGGCCTGCCCTTCCCTTGGTACTAGCTTAACTGGTAATGGAGGAAGTGACAAAGGTCGAAAAACTGGTAATCGTGGTAACAGGGGTTCCCCATTAGCTCAACCACTGAAGCAAAGTTGCCACAGGTCAGATGCTCATATTACATACGAAGTGGTTCAGGCTTATAATATTGGAACTCCAGCTCAGGTGAAATAATTGATATCGTCATGGGAAGCTGATCTCAATTAGCAAGCAAACGTTGAAGTGCAAGTGGAGGATTGGTGAGTTCTTGTTCCATATCTTGGTCATAGTCATGGGCTCACCACACAGTACAAACAAATAGTGCACCTCTATTGGCTGATAAAGAGTCTCGTGGCTAAAGCCATCATGTCATTGTTAATTGACTTTGGTAAAACTGACCCAAGCCTTCAGGAAATCTTGAAGGAATTGCATCTTATTCAATTCAAAATCCAATAGCTGAATGTTTGCCTTTGTCGTATCAAAAAGCACATTCCATGCCTCCCCTAGTCAAAACTACCCGAATCCAGTGCTAAGGACCCTGCTTGATCCCGATGGATATTGGTGGCCACCCGCTTATTCCACTTGGACCCCTCCATTGTTTCTTTCTATTTTTCATTTTCCTTAATTGTAGCACAGTTTACTATTTTTTGGCATTTTTTTCGGGTCCTGAACTTCTGAAACCATTTTGAGGCCCTAAACGACGTTTTTTTGGAAAATCACTAGTGGCAAATGTTATTTTTCAACTTCATATTTGCTATCAATAGTTGTAGTCCTTGGATAGGTCTTTATAATGAGGTATCGTGTGCATCAAACGGAGATAGTATGCCAAAGTTACGACCTCGGGAAGTTGATGTACCAATCTACCCCAACGGGGCCATAATTTGGTGTTTCATCTCCTAGGGTTAGGTTTTTGGATATTTGTGGTTTTCTATTTTTTCTCAATAATAAATAGGCATTCAAGCCTCATTGTAACATAGTTCAGAGGCATGTAGCTGCTACATCTCTTCTCAGAGATAAGCTACCATCACCCTAGCTAGTTTATTTCCATTCTGTATGTAAGCATATTTCAGTTCCTTGATATTAATGAGATGAAGTTTTTTTTCTGCTACATCTCTGTGTTTATGGTTATATTTGTAATTTGTTGTGTTCCTGTTTAAATTTGTATTAGTGGTATCAGAGAGGTCTACTCTTTCTTGATCCTTCTTTTCATGTCCCCAACGAGGTCAGGGTATAAGTAGTTATGACTCCATCTAGTTGAACCTTGCAAGATCCGCCTCACAAACCCTAACAGCCACCCATGGGGGAAAAAAAGAAAGATGAGGGAGCAGGAGATCCTATCAAAATATTTCTCGAGGAGGCCCTTGAGAAACAAAAGAATGCGATGATGGATAACTTTTCTTATATCTTTCAACGATTTCCCACCAACGGTGAATTCACATCCAACAGCCACTCTAGAGGTGCCACTACTTTTAAGGTACAAGTAAACTTTGACATTCCCACATTTGAGGGCCAAATAGATGCATACATCATAGATAAATGGTTAAAAATGCAAGAAGGATAATTTTCTATTCATGATTTTTCCAGTTGGGAAAATATTATTTTTTCTCTTCTCAAATCGCCCCTCATGTCAGGGACTGGTGGGAAACCTACTGTCAGCAGAAGGATGAAAGTACACCCTCATTGTTTTCAACCACACCCACTTAGAATTCATTCTGAGATGCCATCAAGGAGTAGTACTACCATGTCAGGATCTATAAGGATAAATACATAAAGTGGACCACGTTGCGGTAGCGAAGGGACCAAGACGTGTCGGAGTTTACCAATATTTTTCATACCCTTTGCATGAAGTTGGGTATCAAGGGTTATGAGAAACATTTGGTACTCAAGTACCACTGCTTCCTACACTGATACATCTAGGATGAGATGGAGTTCTTGGACGACATACCTATACTCTGTCAAGATCAAGCAAAAGCTTAAATAGAAAAAGCGAGACTTTGGATCTGTGAATCCAAAGCAAGGGAAAGGTGACCCCAAACCATATAACAAAGGACAAAACAAAGGCGGGGCAACCAAGGACAACTCACCAAAGACACAAGCAAAAAACAACACCATGAAGCTAAAGAAGGACACGAGAAAGCGGTGTGAGTTCCATAAGAGCTCCACTCACAACATGAGTGTTGGGCCAAAAAGTCACTGGTGGCTGACCTGAAGGCTTCTAAATCAGATGCATGTTCCAACTCTGAGTCAAAACCTAACTGGGGGAATGATAAAGGGAAGAAGATTACCGATGTAGAGCCCAAAACCATGTTGCCACCACGAAGATACAGAGGAGGAGGAGTGCCTCTTCCACTCCCAAATGTGGGTAAAGGGTTCCCCGTTATAGTTCATTGTCGATAGCAGGAGACAAAAGAACTTCATTTCAGTAGAGGTTGTGAAGAGGCTGGGCTTATCGACCAAAACACACCCAAAACCCTACACCATTGGGTGCCTTCACCAAGGATGGGATCTTCACGTCAGCAACAGTGTCGTCGTCCATACAGCATCAAGCCCTTCACAGATGAGGTATTATGTGATGTTTCTCCTCTTGATCTTTGTGATGTATTGTTAGGCCAATCATACTTGTGGAAGCGACATGTTGTGTATGAGCCAAGGCCTTGCGTTGTTATTGTTACCTTGGGAAATAAGTTGTACAAGATACTGGAGGTAGCACCGCCTACCTCCATCTCTTTAGTTGATCCAGGTGGAAATTGGTGGCCACCCGCCAATTTCACTTGGAACCCCACCATTGTTTCTTTTAGTTTTTCAGTTTCCTTAATTGTAGCACAATTTACTATTTTTAGCAGTTTTTCAGGTCCTAAACTTCTGGAGCCATTTTGAGGCCCTAAACGGTGTTTTTTTGGCAATCTACCACCAGCAATTTTTTTACTAAATCATATTTTTCGTTGCAATCCTCGAAGAGATCTTTCCAACAGAGTATCATGCATGTCAAACAAAGATAGTATGACCAAGTCGTGACCTCGGGAAGTTGGCTGTCCAATTAATCCCAATGGGGCCCATAAACTCTTGGCGTTACATCTCCTCAGTTAGTGTTTTGGTTGTTTAGGGTTGCTCTTATTGTTCAATAATAAAAAGGCCCTTGAGCCTCATTGTAACATAGTTCAGAGGCATGTAGCTGCCACATCTCTTCTCAGAGATAAGCTACCATTGCCCGAGCTTATTTCCATTCTATTTGTAAGCATATTTTAGTATTTGATATTAATGAAATGAAGTGTTATTTCTACTGCATCTTTGTATTTATGGTTATATCTATAATTTGTTGTGTTCCTGTTTAAATCCAAATCAGTGGTATCAGAGCGGTCTTCTCTTTCTCTTTTTTTCTTTGCATGTCCCCAACGAGGTCAGGATATAAGGAGTTAAGGCTCAAACTAGTCGAACCTTTGCAAGATCAGCCTCACAAATCCCGATGGCCTCCCATGGCAAATGAAAATAAAGATGAGAGGTCAGGAGATCCTATCAAAATATTGCTTGAAGAAGCCCTCGAGTGACAAAGGAATGCGATGATGGACGACTTTGCCTAGATCCTTCAGCGGCTACCCCAGGGCGACGCATTTACTTTCGGCAGCTACTCTAGAAGCGTCGCACCCTTTAAGGTACAAGTTAACTCTGACATTCCCATATTTGAGGGTCAGATAGATGCAGACACTATAGATAAATGGTTAAATCTTATAGAAGGATATTTTTCCGTTCATGATTTTTCCAGCCGAGAAAATATCACTTTTGCACTTCTCAAAGCAATCCCCCATGTCAAGGACTGGTGGTAAACCTACTATGAGCATAAGGACGAAAGTACAAACTCACTGTTTTCAGTCGCACCCACTTGGAACTCGTTCCAGGATGCCATCAAGGAGAAGTACTACCCTGTCGGGAGCTATGAGGATAAATACATAAAGTGGACAATGCTACAACAGGGAAGGGACCAAGATGTGCCGAAGTTTACCAATGTTTTTCATACCCTTCGCATGAAGTTGCGTATCAAGGATTCTGAGAAACATTTCGTTCACAAGTATCGCAACTACCTACATAGGTACATCCAAGACGAGATGGAATTACTAGAAATCTCCTTGCTCGGCACGACATACCGATACGCTGTCAAGATCCAGAAAAAGTTTAAATAGAAGAAGCGATACTTTTGATTTGCAAATCCAAAGCAAGGGAACGGTGCCCTCAAACCACAGAACAAAGGAAAAATCTAAGGCAGGGTGGCCCAGGACAACCCACGAAAGCCACAAGTAAAGAACAACACCACGGAGTCTAAGAAGGACACGAGAAAGTGGTGTGAGTTCCATAAGAGCTCCACTCACAACACAAGTGAGTGTCGGGCCAAGCAGTCACTGGTGGTTGAGCTAAAGGCTTCAGAATCAGATGCATGTTCTGACTTTGAGTCAGAACCCGAAAAGAGGAATGGAAAAGGGAAGCAAATTATCGATGTGGAGCCCAATGCCACCATTGACACCACGAAGATCCAGAAGGAGGAACCCGAAGATCTAGAGGAGGAGGAGTGCCTCTTCCACTCCCAGATGTGGGTAAAGGGTTCCCCACTACAGTTCATTGTCAACAGCAGGAGCCAAAACAAACTCATTTCGGCAAAGGTCTTGAAGTGGCTAGGCTTACCAACCATAGCACATCCATAATCGTACATCATCAGGTGGCTTCACCAAGGAAGGGATCTTCGCGTGAGCCAGCAGTGTCGCCTTCCATACAACATCAAGCCCTTCACAGATGAGATATTATGTGGCGTTGCTCCCCTCGATGTTTGTGATGTGTTATTAGGCCAACCATACTTATGGAAGTGACATGTTGTGTATGAGTCAAGGCCTCATGTTGTTATTGTTACTTTGGGAAATAAGTTGTATAGGATACCGAAGGTAGCACCGCCTACCGCCATCTCTTTGGTTACTGCAAAACAATGCAATAAGCTCATTTCCAGAACTGGGAATTTTTTTTTCCTAATGATACATCCTCAAGGAAATAAGAAGACAGTGGCCACGACCTCTAGATAGGGCCCCTCTGTACGACAATAACAAATGGACAAAGTCATGGAGGAGTACGAGGACATATTCACCTCCCCTGTAGGGGTGCCTCTGCAATGTCAGGTCAAGCACTCCATCGATCTGACCCCAGGTGCACCACTGCCCAATAGATCAATCTATCGGTACTTCATTCTGGAGAAAAATGAAATCAAGAGGCAGATTCAGGAGTTTTTGCAAAAAGGTCACATCCGTCCGAGTTCATCGCCCCGCGGGAGCCCGAACGTGTTGGTACATAAGAAGGATGGGAGTTGGAGACTCTGTATTGACTATTGAGTGCTGAACAAGATCATTGTCTGGAATAGGTACCCTATCCCATGGATTGATGACCTTTTGGACCAACTGAAGGGGGAAATATATTTTAGCAAGATTGACTTGAAATCAGGATATCACTAGGTACCAATCGAACTCTCTGATATGTGGAATACTTCCTTCAGAGCCAAGGAGGGCCTTTTCGAATGGTTGGTTATGCCTTTCAAGTTGATGAATGCTCCTGCAACCTTCATGAGGCTAATGGATGACATCTTATGTCCATTCACCACCTCATTTGTAGAGGTATACTTGGATGACATCCTAATCTTCAGCCAAAGTTGGGAAGAGCACCTCCACCACATCCGACAGGTTCTCCAAACATTGTAGCAACACAAGCTATGTGCCAATTTGGAGAAATGCACTTTCGGCATGACCCAGGTTCAGTATCTGGGATACATTATTGATGAATGGGGGGTGCATATGGATCCAGCCAAGATCCAAGTCATTCGAGATATGCCAGCTCCAACCACTCTGTTAGAGCTCCACATCTTTTTGGGTCTTGCCAATTTCTACCGTAGGTTCGTGTTGTATTCTCTTATATCACTTGAACCTTGAGTCAGGTCATCAAGGGAGGAGTGAAAGCAAAAATGGTTTTGGTCTAAATCTCAACATAAGGCATTCATAGAGTTGAAACATTGCCTTTTCTCTACACCCGTGCTCACATTACCAGACTTGCAACAACCATTTGAGATCGAGACAGATGCCTTTGACTATGCTATTAGGGCAGTCCTTACTCAACAGGGGCATCCAGTGGAATATCACACTGAGACACTTTCAGACATAGTTCGTAAGTATCCCACTTATGACAAAGAGATGTATCCCATTGTGCAAGCCTGCTGGCAATGGAAGCATTACATTATGGGGAAGTAAACGATCATCCACATAGACCACCGCCCTTGAAGTTCATACAGAAGCAAGGGAAGTTGTAGAATGATCACCATCAGAAGTGGTCCACATACCTACAACAGTTCCATTTAAATATCAAATATAAGAAGGGAAGCACCAATAATGTTGCAGATTGCCTCAGTTGACCACTGATCATGGCATTGATGACCGTGCTCAACTCTTGTGGGCACGAGACTTCTGATTGGCCACTTCTCTACAAAAGCGACCCAGAATTTGGCCACACATACCAGACACTCTTACAGGGTCAACAAGTTATAGATTTTCAACTCTAGGATGCCCTATTATGCCACCTAGGACACCTTTGTGTTCCTTCAAGTGAGTGTGTCAAGATGATTTGGGAAGCACACTACATTCGGGCCGTTGGGCATTTCGAGATCGAGAAAATAGTGGCAATAATGTAGAAGTATTTCTATTGGCTGAATCTTCAACGAGATGTTGGGAAGTACATCAGATCTTGTACTACCTACGTTGTTTCCAAACCAACCACCAAGAAGCAAGGCCTCTATACTCTGCTGCATACCCCTAGTCCACCTTGGGAATCCATCTCCATGGATTACATGTCGGGCCTTCCTTCTACTAAGCATGGAAATGACTATGTTTTTGTGGTCGTCGATAGATTCTTGAAGATGACCATTATGGTTGCCTGTAAGAATAATATCACAGCGGAAGCCACTGCTAAACTCTTCTTTGAACGAGTGTGGGTACACTTTAGGATCCCATGGTATATCATCTCAGGTCGGGACAGCAAGTTCCTCAGTACATTTTGGTCCAGTCTTTGGTTTATTTTGGACACAAAGCTCACTAAGTCCACAACTTTAAATCCCGAAACTGATGGCCAGATAGAGGTCATCAACAGGATGATCGTACACATTCTGTGCATGTACAACTCAAAGCATCCACACACATGGGATGAGAGTCTCCCCTATGTCCGACACAACTATAACCGGGCTCTCCACAACTCGAATGGCTACAACCCTTTTCAGGTGGGCTTGGGATTCCAGCCACTATGTCCCATTTATGTGGCCATGCCATTTACAACTACTCAGGCAGATTCGGCTCATGTCTAGTCCAAAATTGATAAAGCAAATAGCTTCATTGAGCACATCCAACATATCCGCCAGCAAGTCCATGAAATTATGGAGAAATAAAATGCCAAGTACAAGAAGCGACATGATCAACATCGGGTGCCACACAAGTTTCAGGTGTGCGACAAATTTTGGTTTCATTTGCAAAAGGAACACCTTACCGGAGCCTATCGAAAACTCAGACCACTTTGATATGGTCCTTACACCATTACCAACGTTGTGGGAGACAATGCATTTGAGCTTAGAATTCACCCATTCCTTGGCCTACACCCAGTGTTCAATGTAGACCACCTTCGACCATACATCCCACCATTTCTAGACACATCAGACATTTCAAAATAGCTCACACCTACATAGTTAAATCCATATTGCATGGAACAACCACAATTGATCGGATCATGGAAACGCGGATCAAGCACACTCGCCAACAGAAGATCCAATAGTATGGAGTTGTCAAAGTAGGCCAACTCATTCACCAGGACAAGTGGCTCACCAGGGACCAAGTTCAATATAAGTATCCTCATCTCAAGGAGGAACTCAACGCAATGGGGATTTTTGCTTCCTAAAGGGGGAGGAATGATCTAGGTGGATATTGGTGGTCGCCTGCCAATTCCACTTGGACCCCCACCATTGTTTCTTTCAGTTTTCCAGTTTCCTTAATTGTAGCACAATTTACTATTTTTAGCCATTTTTCAGGTCCTAAACTTCTGGAGTTGTTTTGAGGCCCTAAACAACGTTTTTTTGGCAATCTACTGCTAGCAATATTTTCATAAAATCATCTTTTCTGTCATAGTCCTTGTAGAGATCTTTCCAATGGGGTATCATGTGCATCAAATGAAGATAGTATGACCAAGTCATGACCCCGGGAAGTTCATTGTCCAAGTAACCCTAACGAGGCCCATAAACTCTTGGCATTATATCTCCTCGGGTTAACGTTTTGGCTGTTTAGGGTTTTCTCTTATTGTTAAATAATAAAAGGCCCTTGAGGCTCATTGTAACACAGTTCAAAGGCATGTAGCCTCCACATCTCTTCTTAGAGATAAGCTATCATCGCCTGAGCTAGTCTTATTTCCATTCTGTTTGTAAGCATATTTCAGTATTTGATATTAATGAAATGAAGTGTTATTTCTACTGCATATTTGTATTTGTGGTTATATCTATAATTTGTTTTTCCTGTTTTAATCTAGATCATTGGTTACTGTAAAACAATTAAGTAAGATCATTTCCAAAACCAAGAAATTTGTTTTCCTAATGATACGCCCTTAGGGAAAGAAGAAGATGTTGGCCATGACCTCTGGACAGGGCCCCTCTACATGACAACAACTTATGGACAAGGTCATGGAGGAGTAAGAGGGCATCTTCACCGCTACCAAAGGGGTGCATCTGCATTGTCAGGTCAAGCACTCCATCGATCTAACCCTAGTTGAGCCATTGCCCAATGGACCAATCTATTGACGCTCTATTTTGGAGAACAACGAAATCAAGAGGCATATTCAGGAGCTGCTACAGAAAGGTCACATCTGGCCAAGTTCATCACCCTGTGGGAGCCTGATCATATTGGTATAAAAGAA
>APFE031654166.1:0-15686 GCA_000404065.3 Pinus taeda
GACATGAAGAGCAGAGGTATGGGGCTTGACAAAGAGGACAATGTGGCTATTGATGAGGCCACATAAACTGTAGATAGTCAAGGTGACAAAATTCAGTGTAACAGTCATGTTATCACCAAGTGCCTATCAAACCCTTTCATGCGTGGAAGACTACCTTCAAATCCAAGGAGGTCCTTTTTGAATGGTTGGTCATGTCATTTGGATTAATGAACACCCCTACAAACTTCATGAGACTAATGGACAACATCTTGTGACCCTTCACCAATGCACTCGTGGTGGTGTATTTAGATGACATCTTGATCTTTAGCTAGAGTTGGGAAGAGCACCTCCACCATATTCGACGGGTCCTTCAAACCATGCGACAACACAAGTTGTGTGCTATCTTGGAGAAATGCACCTTTGGCCTAACCTAGGTTCAATATCTAGGATACATCATTGATGAGCAGTGTGTACATGTGGACCCATCCAAGATACAATTCATTCAAGATTGACCAACCCCAACCACTCTAACAGAGCTCTACATCTTTTTGGGTCTTTCTAATTTCTACCATAGGTTCTTGTTGGGGTGCTCTCATATCCCTTGGCCTTTAAGTCTAGTCACCAAGGGTGGAGCGAAAGCAAAGTTTTTTTGGTCAGAAACCCAACAAAAAGTTTTCTCCAAGTTGAAGAAATGCCTTTGTTCTGCACCAGTGCTCACATTACCATACTTGCAACAACCATTTGAGATTGAGACAGATGTCTCCAACTATGCTATTCATGTGGTTCTTACTTAGTATGGGTATCCTGTAGCTTACCACAGTGAGACACTTTCAGAAACAGTCCAAAAGTACCCCACTTATGACAAAGAAATGTATTCCATTGTGCAAGCCTACTGTCAATGGAAGCACTATATTCTGGGGAAGGAAACGGTCATCTACACAGACAACCAACCTCTACAATTCATTGAGACACAGGGGAAGTTGCAAAATTATCACCATCAAAAATGGTCCACCTATCTACAACAGTTCCATTTGAACATTAATTATAAGAAGGGAAACACCAATAATTGCCTCAGTCGACCACTGATCACGGCGATAATCATTGTCATTGACTCATGTGGACACAAGACATCGGGGTGGCCACATTTTTACAAGAGTGATCCAGAATTCATCAACATATACCAGAAACTAGTGGAAGGGAAGCAAGTTCTGAATTTTCACCTTCAATATGCACTATTATGCCACCTAGGACACATATTTTTTCCCTCATGTGAGCATGGCATCATTATTAGGGATGCGCACTACAGTCGGCTCGCTGGACTTTTCGCAGTAGAGAAAATAGTGGCAGTATTACAGAAGTATTTTTATTGGCCGAAACTTCATCAAGATGTTAGGAATTTTATTATATCCTACACCATCTGTGTCATTTCCAAACCAACCATCCAGAAGCAAGGCCTATATACTTGTCTAGCAACTCCTACCCAGCGTTGCGAATCTATCTCCATGGATTACATGTCAGACGTTCCTTCTACTAAGCATAGAAACGATTGCATTTTCGTGGTCATCAACAGATTCTCTAAGATGGCTGTCATGGAAGCCTTCAAGAATACTATCACAGCAAAGGCCACTACTAAGCTCTTGTTTGAGCGAGTGTGCATACACTTTGGGATCCCATAGTCCATTGCCTCAAATCAGGACAATATATTCCTTGGTGCATTTTGGTCAAGACGTTGGCCGATGCTAGATACAAAACTTACTAAGTCCACAGCTTTCCATGCCCAAACTAATGGCCAAACAGAGGTTATCAACAGGATGATCATACATATTCTTCGCATTCACAACTGGAAGTGTCCACACACATGGGATGAAATTCTCCCCCTATGTCCAACACATCTATAGCAAAGCTCTCCACAACTCAACAGACCATAACCCCTTTCAAGTAGGGCTAGGATTTCAGCCATTATATCCCATTGATGTGGTCATACCATTTGCAGCCACTCAAGTAGTTTCAAATCACGTTTGGTCCAAAGCTGAAAGAGCTAACATCTTCATTGAGAGAATTCAGCACTTCTTCTAATAGGTCCATGATATATTGGACAGAGTCAATGTTAAGTACAAGTAGTGCCATGATCAGCATTGAGTGTCACACAAGTTGTAGGTGGGAGACAAAGTTTGGCTACATTTGCAAAAGGAGAGCCTTGTTGGACCCCCCACGAGTTCCGCCCACTCTGATATGGGTCATAATGTTATAGACATTTTTGGGCACTTCAACCCCAATCACAAATGTCCATAAACCGAGGGCTCTTAAGTCCCTAAAAAGGTTGCTTCACTGCCTAAAGGAACAAGGTCAACTGATTACATCATCTCTCAGAAGTTCTCCACTGAAAACTGCTCATAAATGGTCAAAACTGGACCATATTGAAAGCTCCATGCAGAGGGTGCGATGCATATCACCTTCCCAATGTACAGGGTGTGATGCATACTATTTGGATCCTCTGTAGGGTGCGATGGTCAGGAATGGACAAATGGCAGGGACAAAAATGCGAGGTGGAAGATCATGGAATCTTCCAAAAGCTTCCCCTCTGACACTTGCCACTCCATTTTCGACCAAGGATGAGTAAGAGATCTTCATTCTCCAAGTGGGAGAAGGAACTATCAGAGAGAAGACACTAATCAAGATCCTAAAAGATGAATCACCTCTTTGTAATCATCTATATATGGATCCCTCATCACAGAGATCCAAAGGCTGGAATTTTGTAACTTATAGAGAAGTGTTGTTGGTATTTTGGTGTACATTCACATTGTTGTGTGATTTTGCTTTGCTTGAGGTGAAGAAGGGCTTCTTAGCTAGAGGATGATGCTGGGTCAGAGTTGCTCATGGTTGTAATCCTCTTGCTACTTTTTATCTGAATAAAGCTATTCTTGTTTCCTTCCATATTCTAGTGTACTTGTTTATATATGCTTATATATGGTTAATGTACATCTGATCCTGCATTATTTATGAATTTAGATCCTTGTTTCTTACATAGTAGAATGTTGTTGTAATTCTACAGGTCCTTTTGAAGCTGAGAATACAAAGAGCAAGTGACAAAACTCTATCAAGAAGGAGAGGGAATCGAGCGCAAGACTCAGGTTGGCCCTCTTGGTTCTCCTCTCATTTATTTTCATAAAAGGAATGAATGTAGACTTTGATTGTTTGTTTCTAAGATAGCCACCCATCTTAGTGGGAATAGCAGCATCCGTGTGGACACTATTCCCATATAACACATACACCATCACGAAGGGCATTGATGATAATGCCTTTGAGCTCAACATCCCACCATTCCTTTGTATTGATCTGGATCTTGGGGGGAGGCCCCCAAGATCTAAAAAATTGAAATGCAAGAAGAAAAGAGGAGACTACACAATAAAAAAAACACAAAGAAACTTTTTTTTATTAAAACAGATAATAATTGTAAATGCTACATTGTGGTGGAAAATATATCCTTTTACAAAATGCGACTTGTCACTTATAGCCTTTTTGGTCACAATACCATAGGTAAATTCCATGGGTGGGTAAATACCATGGGTGAATGAATTCCATGGGTGGGTAAATACCATGGGTGAATGAATTCCATGGGTGGATGTCACTTACAATACCATGGGTAAATTTCATGAGTGGATAAATACCTCGGGGAGATGAATACCAAGTGTCAATTCCACTTATAATACCATGGGAAAATACCATGGGTGAACAAATATGATGGGTGGATGCCACTTACAATATCATGGGTAAATTCTATGGATGGATAAATACCATGAGTGGATGAATAACATGGGTGGATGCCACTTACAATACCATGGGTAAATTCCATGGGTGAATGAATACTATCTGTGGATGAATACCATGGGTGGATGCCTTTTCCCATTCGGATCATTCCTTTCTCCTTAAGAAGAAATGGTCCCCATTGCATGAAGTGCCCCCCTGAGAAGCCTTTGTTGAATATCAAGAGCCATTGAAAAGAATGGGTTTGTGTGATTAACCCATAACTGTAATGAACGAAGAACTGAGGATAGAGATACCCTATAATTCTTGTGACCAACTATGATATAGACAGTGTGCGGCCTAGAAAATAGACTTCGATAAAGTGTCGGTGTGTGGATGACCCATAACCATGACAAACGAAAATCAAAGGATAGAGATACCTTGTAATTCTTGTGACCAACTGTGATACTAGTAGTGTGTGGCCTAGAAAATGGACTTCAATGGAATGTGGATATTTAGATTACCCATAACCATGAAAAACAAATATCCGAGGATAGAGATACCCTATAATTCTGGTGACCAACTATGATACTAATAGTGTGCAGCCTAGCAAATGGAATTTGATGACAACGATTTTGTGCGATTGACCATAATTGTGATGTTGATTGTTGATGAAGTATAAGGTGCCTACATAACCTGAGGTGGGAAGGCACGTCTCCAAAGAATCCAAGCCAAATTCTTCTATGCCGAAACTAATGAATGTGAAGCGGGGTGGGAGAGCACATCTCCAAAGGGAACCTGCTCTAAATGTTGCTCCAGATTCAAAATGGGCATAACTCGGTCAATATAGCTCAAAATATTTATTATAACTTGGTTTTGGAAACATAATGAGCATTCTGCATCTTCCCATGTGATTGAAATCTCTACTTGGACACCCTGGAAAATCATATTCACGCTGCCACTATCTCATCATCGCAAAAGTTCTGAAAAAAAATAACTGATTGTAAATCAGTGATATCTCCCTCACTGAACTCTGATTCGACCAAATTTTTTTTCTAACTTGCATGATGTTCTATAATTCTACACAAAAATTGCAAACAATGATAGGAGATCCATCATCCATGAATCGTTGTTAGAAAAATTTCTACAACATAGCTGATTTTAAATCAGTGATATCCCCCCCATCCAGAATCCAATTCAGTCGATTGTTTTTTTAGATTTGGGTATTTATTTGTAGAGAATCTAGATGTGTTATTTATTCTTGTAAATTTTTCACCAAAGTTTCAGATCTGATCTGCAAACTCACCGCCCAAGAAAATTCCTCCAAAAAAATGAAGAAAAAGAAAAATCCTTCCTGCTTTGCCCAAGAAAGTGCTCTATGGAGGTCATGGCATGTGCTTAAATTTTGCTAAATATTTCTACAAAAATTTGAAACTGAAATATGCATCAAACCCTCATTCCCATGGAATTGTAACCTAAATCTAATACCACTAATCCAGAACTTGGCAGCAGGCCCCCAAGATCTGAAAGATTGAAATGCCAGAAGAGGAGGAGAATACACAATAACAAAACCACAAAGAAACTTTTTTTATTAAAATAGATAATAAATACAAAGGCTTCATTGTGGTGGAAAATATGTCCTTTTACAAAATGCAACTTGTTACTTATAGAATTTTTTGGTCACAAGACCATAGGTAAATTCCATGGGTGGTTAAATACCATGGGTGGATGTCACTTACAATATCATGGGTAAATTCCATGAGTGGATAAATACCATGGGAGGATGAATAAGGGTCGATGTGATAGAGTTGGATTTTGGTTTCCACTCACCTATTCCACTTGGAACCCCGCCATTAATTTTTTCAGTTTACTTATTTGTAACACAATTTACTATGTTTGGCAGTTTTTTGGGTCCTGAACTTCCAGAGCGATTTTGAGGCCCTAAACAGCATATTTTGGGAAAACTAGGGCTAATGTTGGATAAGGACCATGTTAGCCATGCAAAAGTGTTAGCCCTTGGATAGATATTGTTAGTGTCAGTCAGTTCTACCTCTCACCGGTGATCAAAAATGCTTTTACCAAGTTTTGTTAGGGCTCTCAAAATCAAAATTTATCATGTCACTAGCATTTTAGAATAACATTTGGCGACTGGCTAGTGTGTCTAGGTCTATTGTTGCTCCTTCAAGATTTCCATGTTAGGTCACTGCCATCACTCAGTTGGATGTGCCATCATTGAACAAATCATCATCATCATTTCATTCATGTCACCATGGTCTTCACTCAGCTCAATGTCTCCACTAGGTCATTAGGGTTAGAGTCATCATGGTTGTCATTTCATTAAATAAACCAGAAAATGAAGGATTAGAGGTAGGGTTTGATCAAAAATTTATGTTTTTAACTGTAATTCACTTCATAATTATGTAATAAGTTATGTTTCAAAGCTGCATGAAAAATTTCCAAGCTACATAGTTTATATCAAAATGCAAAATCAAAATTATGGTGGGCCACCCCACCATTACAAAGTTGAGTTCTATGGCCTATAAAGACCTTTCTTCTCTAATTCCTCTTATTCGTCACATTTTCAAGGTAGATCTCATCCATCATAACTCATTTCCTCACTCATTTCATTTCTAAAGAGATCTCATTCATCATCAGCCACTTCCCTAGCATTTTTATGGCCAAAGATATTCCAAAACATTGGTCTCAAGATACCTCACTGTGTTTTATGTGGGAATACCTCCTTTTCATGTTTTGAAAGCCTACAAAACCTATTCCTATACATTCTATCCTCCCTCACACTCAAACACACTCCTAAAACCATCACGCCCCGTCACTCTCAATCCTAAAACCTTTTATACCTATAACCTAGCCCTACATTATGCTTTTGGCAACCTTCATAGCTAGGACTGTGTATAAATTCCCTAGCTCTATTCCCTCACTCTTTATAATTCCCTCCACTTCCCTAAGCTCCCTAACATCCCTCCCCATCTCATAAATTTTTCCTACACCCATTCCTATTCCCTAACTCCTTCATCATATTCCCTCATTCCCTTCCCCCATTTTCCCCTCTAGGGTTCGCACTCACAAGTTTACTATGGAGAAGGAAAGGAGGCCTTATAACAAGGGTGGGAAAATGTCAAGGTTCAAAATTAAATTTTAAAATGGTAACATGAGTTTTTTTTAACTCATTTTCACTCTTAAAATTTCAAGCATCTCTCAGTCATCATCATGTAGGAGAAAAATTTGTGAAAATCGAGGGCTTTTGTTGCATTTTGGGAGAAGTGCAACCATTTTAGGATAAATGTAGCATTTTTGTGGAGAAGTATGACCCTTTTAGGAGAAATGTGACTTTTCTATAGAGAAGTGTGACCCTTCTGAGGAGAAGTGTGACCCTTCTGAGGAGAAGTGCAACCCTTCCAGAGACACCTTAGAAGAATGCATTTTTGGAGGCCTTCCCATGGGTCATTTTAACAAATTCAAGATTTTCTGGAAACTAGACAGACATGGCTAGTTTATTATTCTTTCATATTTCAATTTTGACTTCAAGAAGGCACCTAAAAGTGGCCTAATGTCTCACAAGCCTTTTGGTTCTAGCGCAACTGTTATCGGGAAAACTAGTGTCCATTCAGAGCTACTAGTCCCACTCAAACGGGTAGCTATCCTAGAAATAAACAAACTAAAATCACTTGTTTTTTCCTTTATGAGAAATAGATGAGAGAGAAGTAGAGAGTACTAACCTCAGTATTTCGCTTGGCTCCTTGCTTGTTTCATCTTTCCTTTGACAGATCTTTGCCACTCCTTCCTTACTTGTCCCGCTTCAAAGAACACCTGTAGAGTCAAAGCAGCATAATACCATCAAAGCATAGAGATCTATAACCATAAAAAACATAGGATCATATGTATATTAACCATACAAATGCATATATCAATACAACATTTAGAGATATACAAGAATATGGAAGAAAACTCAAATAGCTTTATTGATAGAAGTAGTAGAAGAGAGGATTACAACCCGTTGATCTAACCCAACGCCATCCTCCCAGCATGAAAGCCCTTATTAACCTCATGAAAAGCTAGATCACCCAACACTATGATGTTCCACAGATAAACCAACAGCACTTCCTTACAAGATATAAAATTCCAGCCCCCTGGATCTCTAGAATGAGGGATCCATATATAGATTTTTGCAGGTGGGTGAGTCAGCTTCTGGGTTTTTTATTAGTGTCATTTCTCTAATAGTTCTTGGTTCCACTTGGAGATTTCATGATCTCTTACTCATCCCTGGGTGAATTCAAAGAGGCAAGTGTCAAATGAGCAGTTTCTAGAAGATTCTCTGGTTTTCCACCTAGCCAACTGCCTCTGCCATTTGTCTACTCTCGATCATCGCACCATACAGAAGGGCTTTTCAGTATGCATCACACTTTCTGCATGTAGTAGGTGAGATGCATCGCAACCTTAGCACTGAGCAGTCTGTATGGTCCTGTTTTGACCAATTCTGACTATTTTTTCAGGGAGAACTTCTAGGAGAGGATGTAATCAGCTGACCTTGTTCCTTTAGGGTGTGTAATAACACTTTTAGGGGCTTAGAAACCCTTGGTTTATGGACATATGAGATTGAGGTTGCAGTGCCCAAATATGTCTATAAGATTTTCCCCCTAAAGCATGAGGTCGTAAATCTTTTGATGTCAGGTGACATGCTTTATCATGAGGATGAGAGGTTTTTCAAACTAGAAGGTGACCTGTAATAAGATACAATACAATACATTATCTTCATAATATTTTCATGATCTAGCTAAGACGGGCATTCCCATGCTCAGCTTTATAAATTCATTTTCATGTACATTGGATAGACAACTGTCTGTATGGAAGACTGATGATTCTTGTAGAGCCATCATTCCTTAGCTTGGATGATTATCTATGCAGCTATGATGTACATTTGATGTCTTTATTTTCCTGAATATATCGCAGCCCGGATGGATGAAACTAGATCAAGGGTCTTCAAACTCATTCAATCTTCGCCCAAGGTACAAGTCGATCCATGTGAAAGGATGTTTTGACGTCGAACATGAAAAGACATCGCCTGATTACCAACCAATGATGTGAGTTGTTAATAGGCACGAGAGGAATCACCAATAATGATGATGACCCTCAAGGTACGACAATGCAATTCACTTGGTGCAAATACATGAGTCGATGTTGAACACCACGCAAAATCTTCTGGTCGAAGGCCATTGATATAGACCTATCATCGGAAGTGAGAAACTTGCCATTGAGGCATGCAAGCTTCAAAGTACTGAAAGCGTTGTTCCTAAGTCAACATCTTGGATAATGAGCTGATGTCGACAAGAAGTGACCCATCGTAGGAGGGCCTTAATGAATCCCACATCTACGACACAAAACAGAGCAAATGATTTAGTGGAGGTGAAAACGATCTGATGATACAAGGTTCAGGGTGGTGGTCATGAAAGAATGAAGCGTGAAGGTATTGTAGTGGATGAGATGTAAGCTGGGTTGGTGAATTCTCTTAGCGACTTCTCTTGAACATATTGGCAACACTGAAATGGATTGGTAGCGTTAACCCCAAAAAATGGATGGTATGGAGAACCAATAGTGATATGACCAGTGAACAAAATAACCCAACCCGACTTAATCATGGTGATGGAGTGAAAGTGTCATGTTCAAGAGCGACCTGCTACCAATAAAGTCTTTTCAAGTTTTCTTCCCAACTTTTCCCCAGTCATTGCTAACCACTACCTCTTTATTTTTGTCAAGCCTGAGGAGGATAACATATGCTTATTCTAGAATTTTCCCTTCAGGCAAACCCATCACTATGTTTTAACGAGCCTAGCAACAATGAAACTCGCTCTTGTCTGCATGGACACGTTTGTCGCTATTGTTTTAACGAGTTTGACGACAAAGATGACTCAGTCCTTTTCAATTTTAGAGAGTCTAAAAAGAGACAGAAAGGAAACTCCAGTAATATTTTTTCATAGCATAATCCCTTAAGTCTAAAAAAGCATAAAATAATACGAAAGGGATGACTTTTCGATAGTTTTAACAAGCCAAACAAGACAAGTGCTCAATATTTTTGTGTATGATTCCTCAGGTCCAAAAATATTAAAATCTAGAGGAGGGATGGCACTTCCAATCACTTTAATGAGCTGGAGAGGCCAATTGCTCGTTAATCTTTTCATATTTTACAGATCAGATGAAAATAGCTTAAAGGAGACTCGTTTTTTAAGGAATGAGTGATGTTTTCGGATAGCAGCTAGTTCCTGGTAAGGTTTGTAACTTTTCAATCATGGCAGTGTAAAGAAGATGGCTAATAGAATCACTCATCACAATTGTTCCTAAAAAGGGGAAAACAATCAAATGGAGGCTTATGATCGGCTAGAAAAGAGTGGAGGTGATGGTAAGAACGTGACCAAGGCTCAAAAGCTGATAATCATGCGATCCCAATGGTTATTTACTGACAGATGGGTTCATTTTTTAATGAGCTTAAAATTTGGGGGAACATTTTCTCATCGCTAGGTTTATTTTTTAATGAGCTTGAACTTCACGTAAAATTGCTCGTGTCAGTTGTATAATAAGGATGTCTCATCGATAGCTTCATTATTTAGGGAGCTTGCCCCGTTCGAAACTTTTCTCCGGAGCCTTTCGTTATGCAAGCTAGGAATGACCAACCTATGAGTTTAAAGGGTTAAGAACCTAAAAACTAAGAAAATAAATGGTTTCTTTTCACTTGCATGCAAAAAGGTTTGCATGCCCCCAGGTATAGAGAAGTAGAGTTTCCAATTACCACATAGGAGTTCTTGCATACACAAGATGGTTCCACCTAAGTAGCAGACAAAAACACTCCCTTGGCTTATTCCATCGAAATGGACAAAGGTGATTCAAGTTCTAATCACCTAACCTTGATGAGGGAATCCTATTCCAGTCTAATCCCATTTTCCTAAACGGACGGGTGTGACAGACTAGTCATATATCCTCCGCAAAAACCTACCCTATACCTAAAGTTTTCCTACCGAGGCAGACCAGGGTGCATTCCCCAAAGGAATTTTAGATCTTCCTTTTTTTCTATTGACTTCATTTTCACTAGTTGACGATGTACTTTCAACATGATCGTCAGATGTTGAGGACACTGGATTGTGCAAGCGGGGAGACCAGTCCCTTAAGATCCATAGGATGCAAGGATAATCATAGTGGCCTCCCTTGCAAATGACACGTGGAGATTTAGGTTTGGATAGTGTAGTGTGTGGATTTTTTCCAGACGATGCATGGTTGCCCCCTTTTGCCATTGGCTTCTTCTTCTTCTTCTCCTTCCCTTTCTTCTTCTTCTCCGTTACTTGGTTTTTAGTTTTACTAGCTTCAGCAAGCGAAGAGGAAGAACGAGAGGGAGAAACAAATGAAGTAGAAGGTTGGGAGTAACTCTAGTATCATCTAGTTGCTAATTTGATTGCTCAGGAATCACGGTGCTTTGAATGATAGAGGTCGAGAAAAGCCATACTGGGAGGCCAATTGTCAGTCTTGGAAGGGACAATGTGGCCATATGAGGTGCACCAACATCTCCCCAAGAGGAGAAGGCACTAGGATTTCCCCCAAGGGGAAATCCTTGGTTGGTGGACTCCATTTTCTCAACCTAAGACCAACGAGGGAATAGTGATGTTATTCCGATTAAAATAAATTTTATGACGCTTTGACACAACTTTCTTTTTTTCAATTTTTAAGAGCCAAGAAAAAGCTAAAGATGACTCTAGTCACCTTCGATTTTCAGTGAGCCTGAAGTGAAAAGTGCTCAGATGGACCTTTTATTTTAAGGAGTCTGAAAAGGAATGAAAGTGACTACTATGGAAATCTAGATAGAGGGATTAGCAAACCAATCGCAAAACTGTAGAATACTTTTTATGCTACGGCAGTCAATCTTCCCGAATGTTGTGTTCAGTGCATTGCGATCGATAGGGCGGCAGACATGGCTTCCTAAGGATAAAGGATATAGCATATTGTGGTCTCCCAATATATACTCGATGGTAGGTGGGAGCACAAGTCTGTACTGGCACTTGTCATCTCAAAGAGGACGAATCACCCAACCTACAATGAAAGTGATAGTTACCAAGCTTTACAACGCCGGAATAAGTCTCTAGCCTAGACTTCTAAATATTGTGCGTTAGGTTCCAAAGTGTTTTTATGTTCACTGAAATTTATTTTACCGTTGATCTTTCTTAGGAAGTTTTCCTTTTAGGTTCACCATGTGATGTAGATATACAATTCCTAAATTTGCAATTTAAGATGATAAACAATCGTTTATTTTCTTTTTGCACTGACAATCCTAGCTACTAAGGAAAGAGAAGTGAAATTCTTTCAACATAGATCAGAGAGCACACACTAAGATGCACTATCCTAAATCAATTTCCACAAGCAGCCTAAATGCAAATGCACATGCATGTATTTGTTTTCCATTTTCTTAATGTGTGAATGACAAGAAGAATGCTAAGTATAGATGTGAACTATATTTCTTTCAAAGCGACAGTACTAACAATTTTCTTTTCAAAAAATGGAAGGAAGACTAAGACGACACTTTGCGATTTTGAATTCAAAAAATGAAAGGAAGACTAAGATGACACTTTGTGATTTCAAATTCAAAAAACAAAAGGAAGACCACTTTGCGATTTTGAATTCAAAAAAATGAAAGGAAGGCTAAAACGACACATTGCGATATTGAATTTGAAAAACTAAAGGAAGACTAAGAGCGACACTTTCAATTTCGACTTGAAAATTTCTTTTGACACTTGAAATACTATTAATTCAAATCAAATACAAGAGAAAAAGTGTAATTGACTATGAAAAATAGGAGGATTCTTTTCTTTGACTAAAAACAACACTTGCAACACTTTCAAATCAAAAGACGACAGTTCAATTAAGCTATTGTTTGTAAAGGAGAACTGTAAATGGTGAAAAATACATAAAAACATTCAAAATTCTTCATACAATGGAGGCTGAATAATGCAAAGGAAGGGAGTTTCAACAGTGGTATACTGATCACAGATAACAAAACTAATGAATAAAGCTGAGGAAAATGAAGAGAAAACCAAAATCTAGAGGTAGAAACAGCCTTACCTAATCATCGCACCTGTAACACAGGGAAACAAGGATGCATCTCACCTACATCACACGGGAGGTGTGATGCATCTAGACTACCAATGGGAGATAGTGCAATGGTCCAAGGACAAGACTGGTTTTGGTTTTTTACTTACAGTTTGCAGCTTAGTTCAGGGATATAGGTTGAGCTAATGATAGGCAGTAAACACAATGTATAGGGGCTGATCTAATGAGGTTTCTTGAGCTACCACCAGGGCACTTAGGATGTTTGCAAGTCAGATGTTCAGTTCATAAACTAACCCGGAGATTGACTGAAGCAGCATTGATCTAATTTGCAGTTGCATAGCAAAAGCAATTCAAAGGCTAGCTAGCATAACTTCAGGCTCCGTCTGTAATTTATAAAGCAAGCAAATCGAAACAAGAAAACAAGCTATTCACATCCCCAGCAGAGTCACCATTTTGCTATCAGGAAAAATAGTGTCCATTCAAAGCTACTAGTCCAACTAAGACAGGTAGCTATCTTAGAAACGAACAAACTAAAGTCACTTGTGTTTTCCTTTATGAGAAATAGATGAGAGAGAAGCAGAGAGTACCAACCTCAGTCTTTCGCTTGGCTCCTTGCTTGTTTCCTCTCTCCTTTGACAGATATTTGCCACTCCTTCCTTACTTGTCCTGCTTCAAAGAACACCTGTAGAGTCAAAGCAGCATAATACCATCAAAGCATAGAGATCTATAACCATAAACAATATAGGATCAAATGTATATTAACCATACAAATGCATATATCAATACAAGATTCAAATATATACAAGAATATGGAAGAAAAAACTCAAATAGCTTTATTGATAGAAGTAGTAGAAGAGAGGATTACAACCTGTTGATCTGACCCAGTGCCATCCTCCCAGCATGAAATCCCTTCTTCACCTCATGAAAATTTAGATCACCCAACACTATGATGTTCCAGAGAAACCAATAGCACTTCCTTACAAGATACAAAATTCTAGTCCCCTAGATCTCTAGGATGAGGGATCCATATATAGATGTTTGCAGGTGGGTGAGTCAGCTTCTGGGTTTTTTATTAGTGTCATTTCTCTGATAGTTCTTGGTTCCACTTGGAGATTTCATGATCTCTTACTCATCCCTAGGCGAATTCAGAGAGGCAAGTGTCAAATGAGCAGTTTCTAGAAGATTCTCTGGGTTTCCACCTAGCCAACTACCTCTGCCATTTGTCTTCTCTCACTCATCAAACCCTACAGAAGGGCTTTTCAGTATGCATCACACTTTCTGCATGTATTAGGTGAGATGCATCGCACCCTTAGCACTGAGCAGTCTGTACGGTCCAGTTTGACTAGTTCTGAGTAGTTTTTCAGGGAGAACTTCTGGGAGATGATGTAATCAGCTGACCTTGTTCCTTTAGGGTGTGTAACAACACTTTTATGGGCTTAGAAGACCTTGGTTTATGGACATATGAGATTGGGGTTGCAGTGCCCAAATATGTCTATAACAGCGACCCTTCTCGAGACACCTTTGGAGAAGGAGTTTTTGGAGGCCTTCCCATGGGTCATTTTAAAAGATTCAAGCTTTTCTAGAAACTAGACAGAAACGTCTACTATATTCTTGTTTTATATTTCAATTTTGACTTCAATAAGGCACCTAAAAATAGTCTCAAACTTGGCGCTATGCTTCTATAATTCTCTAAGATTTTAATTAAAATTTTCACTGTGTAATTTTTCAGAGTTTCTAGTTTGACTTTTGTAAAAGTCAAAAGGTGAAGGTGGATGAATGTAAATAGTAAAATGTAAATGTAAATGGGTTAATATATGGGTAAATAGGTGTCTTTACCTATAGTTAATGTATGGAGAGATTCCCTCCTAGTTATTAGCTAAAAGAGGAAGCGGATCATAACCTCCCTAGTTACTAGGTTTTAGTCAAAGATCCTTTGGAAACTGCTCCCCATCTCATGGATTTGACCCCTGAGAGAGGGGAAAGGTTGTTTTGGTCTATATGTATCATTTTCTCATTCATTTGAATGGTTGGACATTTGAGGAGAGAACCATTGTAGCCTATATTTGACATTTTGGAAATCAATAGACAAAGTTTGCAGCTATTGTAGTGGGATTCCTGTGGTATGTGTTTTAGCATTGTTTTTCCTTTGTGATCATATGTTTGTATGTATTGTATATTTAATTTCCATTTAAATTTTTCATGTGCTTGTTTCCTAAGATAATAAATAGCATTCATTCATGTAATGCTCTATTTTGGAGAATCTTTCACATTATTGTTCAGTTTTCTTCTGATATAAATGAATTCATGAGATCCATGCTCATTTAAAAACCCTACCTATCTCCCATATACACATAGACAAACCCTAAAGTTTGTGCCTACCTTGCCCCATTACATCTCTAAAAATATGATTCTCAAAGCCTAGACCTTTCACCCTCTAACCTAGCTACCAGTTTTTTCTCCCTTATCTATCAACAAAACCTTAAATCCTTCAAAAATTACTTGAGCTTAGCTATCTAGCCTAAAACCCTTTATCATCAAGTCATCTCTTGATTGTGATTCCATCGAGAGAGCCCTCTCTAGTTTGGTAGGGCTAGCTACCAAACCAAAAGCTTGGTTTGTGGTTACCTCTGTCGATTTCCTCATCAGCTTGGGACATTGTGGGGGATAACAGATCTTTGTAATGAGGTATTGTGTGTGTCAAATGGAGATCGAATGCCAAAGTTACGACCCCAAGAAGTTAATGTACCAATTTACCCAAATGAGGCCCATAGTTTTGTGCTTCATCTCCTAGGGTTAGGTTTTTAGATGTTTAGGGTTTTCCTTTGTTTTCAATAATAAATAGGCCATTGAGCCTCATTGTA
>APFE031654171.1:11233-36761 GCA_000404065.3 Pinus taeda
AATGTATGCAACATGTAGGACCCTTCTTCAAAGGGCTCTCGATGACTCCAAGTCGTCCAGGAAAATCACAAATTTGATCTTTCCTCGGGGCTCTGTCCTATACATCATCACAGTTCGATGGAGCCTCCTAGATCATCAACTTACCATATCCCAGATGATGTCTATTGGCTGGAGCAATCGACGGATACAAGATTCCTCAATAATCGAATCCCATCTCTGGTTGTCACAGAGAATCACAGTGGTATTCATCATGTGAACAAACAGCTCACTGAAGAGCTTCAGCAATCAGACTGCCTCACAGAAGGCCATACTATCAGCAATGTATTTTGCCTTGGTGGTGCTCAGAGTCACCGACTTCTGCTTCCTGCCCATCTAGGATATCTAGGCAGATTCCAAAGAGAAACAGCACTGAGAAGTGCTCTAGTGATCCTCCATACTGCCTACCCACTCATCATTCAAATAATCATGTAGTTTCATATTTCGGCAGTGTATCTCAATCCATGAGATATTGTGCCCTGAAGATACTTCGGAAGATTCTTGACACCAATCTAGTGAGGCTCAACCAAATATGAGCTCACCATGCTAACTGCAACACAGATGTCCGGACGGAGGTTCTCCAAGAACATCAACGCAAATGAGTTTATGAAACTCAAAGGCATTTCCCAAATCAGGTCCGACATCACTACCATATAACTTCTGAAAGTTAAGATCCTAGAGGTAGTCACAGGCTTGCAGCTTATCTTCTCACATTCAGAATCCAACTCCCTCTGTCTCCTATAAATGAGAGGGTCTGCACATGTCAGACATAGGTGCCAGTACGAGAGGTTTATCATCCACAACCTTCGAGTAATGGTTTGGATCGGTTTCACTCCTAGTGAATCTCAGTTGCATTAGGCAACTATCAATCCTCTCATACTACGCCCGAGGTGTTTTGCTTCAAGCCATAGAGGGCTTTCTTCCACCTGTATACATGAGATTCCCGATCATGAGTCTCAAACTCCTCGGGTTGTTCCAAGCCTGTGGACCTGCTGCATGAGGGGAATGGTCCCCTTATAATATTTTCCTTCGATACATTTCAGACATGCACCTTCATGCTCCTTTTTTAATTCAGGCATCCTAGTCACCATCTAACTCACAGACCTCCGATGCTGAGTCAATGGACATGATCCCCACTGGACTTCCTGCAATTTGATACAACCTCGAACTCAAAAACATCTTTGAAAGATCTATTTACGTACCTTTCCATCGATAAGTGCCACCCTATAACCTTTGACTTCCATTTCCAAGATGGACACCAGGTTCTTCTTGCGATTAGGTACATAAAAGAGATTCTGGGGTTCCTTGCTTTCATGGAAGAGTCGACCATTTCCTTGATGACCTGCATTACCGGTCATTCCTTTGATCATTGAAGATGTCCTAGGAATGATTGTTATCTTGATCAAGAGATGTTTCTTTGCCATTCGGACACTCCTTCGCATAACGACTGAACTTATTTCAACAAGACGTCCGCCTTTCCTTCCACCCTTAGATTCGAACTTCCCAATGAAATGATCTTTAGATGGGCCATCAAAAACTTCTGCTGCGCCATTCTGATAACATTCTCTGCTTCGACTTCATCCTAGGTGAATTATGAGGAACCCATTGATCCTTTTGTCTTGTCCCAACTGTCTTCGGCGATTGCTCTTTCACTCTTGCTTGGGCATTGTCTTCACCTCAGCTCTGATACCATGTTAATTTTAGGTATGTTCTATGCTAGAGAAATTTATTTAAATTCTTTCCATATTAGGAATCACATCAGCATAAAGTAAACTGTAGATAGAACATAAATATAAATCGCAGAAGACAAGCCAAGACAAGAGGACACAAGATATGGCACGAGCCAAGGAAAAGCCCCACAATGTGTGGGGAAACCCTTTGATCAAATCTTCTTTTATCTTCAAAGTTCAACAGAGAGAGACAAAGAGAGTACATTTACAACAAAAGTCAACGCTTTGACTTATCTAGATCTACCATAGATCATTTCGTATAATGATGAGATCAGTTGAAGACATTCTACTTCAACTTATTCTCAAGGTGACTCCTTCACCTATCATCGTGTTGCATCTCGTCCATGTGTTGCACCTTACTGTGTAGCACAATCATGCATCATCATGTTGCTCGTGATCTCATCATATTGCCCATACATCATGTTGTCCATGATGCGGCATCTTCCATCATCATGCAGCCCTGTGTTGCACTTCATCACTGATATCTTCAGTACTGCTGTTATCATCATTGTTGCACCATGACAATCCCTTGAAATTACCCCAGAGGTGATCTCTGCTTTGAGATCATGATTTCACAAGAACTAGATCATGACTTCATCACTGATCATCACAACTTCTCATTGACTATGTTAATATGCTGAGAATGTAACTATTACTGTCATTATTATAGCAGCACCTGGCATTGCTTGAAACCCTCATCACAACTTTTCATTGACTATGTATGACTGTGTATCTATACATGGTGTGGATTTGCTCCTCTCATGGACAGGTCTCCTTTAGCCACAGGTCTCCTTTCCAGACCTCCTCACAAGACATGATTGCGGTTTCATATATATAGACTGCAGCTTTTGTATTGACTGCAGCGTCATGTATTTGCTGCGGTTTCATATATACACTGCATTATATCATGACAGAGTGTTGTGTGTATGGTCATGACATTCTTCATAACGCATATATACAATGGATTAGGGTTCATGGAGCTGTGCGTTTGCTATCACACGTATCTGTGAATTTGCTCCATGTCTACATGTGGAGTTCCTTTGACTGTGTAGAAAGGTCTTTATGACAGTACGTATAGACTGCGGGTTCCTTCATATCACAGCGGCTCCTCTTCCAATCTCAGAACCATCCGAATATGAGTTTTGTGTTTTTATAGTTGCTTCAGCGATCCCTTGACTACGGCATTTTCTTCTGCGGTTTCATGCCTGGACAGTGGCTTCATGCCTTGACTTAATTCGTAGATCACTACATCTAATACGTTTCCATGGCTTGCGTATAGGGTGTCTCTATTTACTACGGATAGGGTATCTCCATTTGCTTGCAGGTTCATGACCCAACATATTTATGACCTGTGTATAAATGTCATGATCAACATAACTGTGTGTAAGGTGTTTTCATGACATCGTGTAGATGTCTTTTCGTAAACAGCGTATCTGCGTTTTCCATGTTGTTCATACATATAGCCGCATATGTATCCTTTGAATGTTTTTCGTATATATATAGATTTCCATGCTGTGCCATTTCAGCGTATATATATCTCCATGAATTAGGGTATTACGTTGACTGTGACTGGAGCTAGGGCATTCTTCATTAGTGTATCTCCTTCACCAAAAACCCAAGACGTGGAGAGGAGATCACATGAAGAATGTGTTGTGCTAATGACTCCAAATCCTCTCTTATTTATACTAAAGGTGGATGATTGAATAGACATGACGTTTGGGCTTCTAGAGCCTACATAAGAGCTGGTCAGCTTGATAATAATTACATAAACAAAATAAATTCATATCTCCATAAATACTTATCGGAATCAAATGATCTTTGGATCAATCATACACCTCTCGACGAGAGGGATCCACCTCTCGACGAGAGGGATCCAATAAAAATATCAGCTGCCATAAATAAGCTGACCCACATGGAGTTTGGCCCTAGTTGCCAATTTAACAAAGATAGAAGGACATATCGAGAAGAAAAAGGTAATAGTGTTGATTGATTCACGCAGTACCCATAATTTTATTCATTGTAAGATAACCAAGGAATTGAATTGCTTCCTACATCCAGCATCAAAGTGTCAAGTGATGATTGTAAGTCAAGGAACCATAAATTACTCTGGAAAGTGTTATAATATCAAGTTATCCATGGGAGAATATGTATTGAATAGCTCAATGCTTTTCATTCCAATGGGTGGTATTGATGTTGTACTAGGAATCCAATGACTACAATCCTTTGGTACAATAGCTTTTAATTCAAGAACTTTTCATGAAATTTTCTTTGGAAGAAAAGGAAGTTTAATTAATGGGTACCACAAGGAAATCGGGAAAGATAATTAGCTCTAACAGAATGACAAAGCTTCTAGCGAAAGAACAACGAAGCATAATTGCACAATTATGTTCGCTAAAGGTTCACACATCGAAATCGTGTATTTCTCCAAATCTCCAAAAAGCCTTGGAAAATCATTCCAAGGTATTTGAGACTCCCAAAAGCCTCCCACCTATTTGTGATCATGATCATGCTACTCATTTGATTCCAGGAAGTATTACTCCAAACATCAGGCCTTAGAGATATCACTATGCCCAAAAGAGTGAAATTGAATGTATGGTTGCAAAAATGCTAAAAGTTGGTATAATTCAACCTAGTCAAAGTTCTTTCTCTACTCCAATAGTATTGGTGCACAAGAAGGATGGGTCATATAGCATGTGTCTGGATTATAGGGAACTCAACAAGCTCACTATTAAAGATAAATTTCCCATTCATGTCATTGATGAATTATTGGATCAATTGCATGGATCAATTTACTTCACCAAATTGGATTTTCATTCAGAATATCATCAAATCAGAATGAAGACTAAAAACATTCCAAAAACAACATTTAGAACTCATGAGGGTCACTATGAATTTTTGGTCATGCCTTTTGGCCTTACCAATGCACCTTCCACATTTCAAGGTTTGATAAATTTCATTTTCAAACCCTTCCTTGGAAAATTTGTGTTAGTATTTTTTTATAATATACTAATTTACAACGAGTCTTGGAAGGATCATGTTCAACATGTTGACAGCGTGCTCAAATATTGGAGGAGAAACAATTATATGCAAAAAGCTCCAAATGTTTCTTTGGAGTACAAGAGGTGGAATATCTAAGTCATATTGTATCTCATGAAGGTGTGAACGTAGACCCTAGAAAAATTAAATTCATTAAAGAATGGAAAATCCCCACATCTATAAAGCATCTACGGGGATTTCTCAGGTTGATAGGGTATTATTGCAAGTTTGTTAAAATTATGGGCGAATAGTAGCACTTCTAACAACATTATTGAAGAAAGATGTATTTTCATGGACTCCAGAAGCAACAAAGACCTTTGAACATTTTAAAGAGGCAATGTGCCAACACCGGTCTTAGCTATGTCAGACTTCACAAAAACCTTTATTGTGGAATGTGATGCCTCAGGAAATGGAATTGGCACTATTTTAATGCAAGAAGAAAGACCCATTGCTTTTGAAATTCGTCCAATCAAAGGAAAGTATTTACACGGCTATTTATGAGAAGGAAATATTGGCAATACTACATGCACTTAAAAAATGACGACCCTACCTAATGGGAAGACACTTCAAGGTAAAAATGGATCATGATAGTCTTAAACACTTTTTAAAAAAAGATTATGTGCAAAAGAGCAGCAAAAATGGGTCACAAAGATGTTGGCTTATGACTTTGAAATCATCTACAAAAAAGGGAAGCAAAATGTTGTGGCAGATGCAATCTCAAGAAAGAATGTGGATGTGGAAGCATTGTTTTGCACCAATTCTATTATCCAACCAGATTGGATAAACAAAGCAAGGGATGAATGGAAGAATGACTAACAAGTGTGCGCACTCATTCAAAAGTTACAACAAGATCCCAGTACATCTGATACATTTAGCTGGAAAAAAGATTCGTTATGGTACAAAGATCGCTTATACCTATGTAAGAATTCCCAACTCAAACAAAACATTCATATGGAATTGCATACCTTTCCCTTAGAAGGGCACTTGGAATTTTTAAAAACTTACCACGGGGTTAAGAAGGAATTTTTTTGGGATGGCCTTAAATCGGTTATTCAAAAGTTTGTGGCGAAATGTTTGGTTTGCCAACAAATTAAAGTTGAAACAATTAAGACCCCAAGTCTATTGCAACCTTTATCCATTCGAAGCCAACGTTGGGAAGAGGTTTCAATGGATTTTATCACAAGCTTACCCAAGTCCGAAGAAAAGAGTGTCATCATGGTGGTAGTTGATAGACTTACCAAGTATGCACACTTTTGTGCATTATCGCATCTATTTAAAGCCAGTACAATTTCTACTGCATTTATGGAAACAATTCAAAAGCTACATGGAAACCCAGGGATTTTTGTAAGCGACAGAGATCCCATCTTCACTAGAAATTTTTGGACATAATTATTTTCTTGTCTTGGTACTCAGTTAGCTCATAGTTCATCTTATCATCCTCAATTCGATGGGCAAATTAAGATAGTAAACAATTTTTCGAAGGATATCTTCGCTGCATTGTATCTGATGAAAAGACACAATGGGTCAAATAGTTGCCTCTGGTTGAATGGTGGTATAACACTTCCTTCCATACTGCAACAAAAATGACCCCATTTATGGCACTTTATGGATATCATCCACCATCCATCACATCATATTTAAGAGAAAATTCTAAGGTTCAAGCAATGGAATATGACATCGAGCATCAACAACAAGTTCTCTAACTCTTAAAGGATAACCTCACGTTGGCACAGAATAGAATGAAACAATAGGCAAATCAACATCACAACGAAAAAAGCTTTGATGTAGGTGACTGGGTATTCCTACAACTATAACCATGTAAACAAATGTCCCTCAAGCAAGCTAAGAAGGATAATAAATTATCACCAAAATATTATGGTTCGTACAACGTGTTGCAAAAGATTGGTACTATGGCATACAAATTGGATCTTCCTACAGCTTCTCGAGTGCACACAGTCTTCCATGTTTCATGCTTAAAGAAGGTTGTAGGTGACAAACTCGCAGTTCAAACAATATTGTCAGAGCTTGATGAGGAAGGAAAAATCATATTGGAACCTGAAGCAGTCACAAAAACAAGAACTCGACAGATACGTAATCGATCAATTTCGGAGTATCTCATCAAGTGAAAGAACTTACCTGTTGAAGATTCGGCATGGGAGGGTGAGAATTTTATACAGGAGCATCCAGAACTACTCAAGCATTGAGGACAACACTTTTTTGAAAGAGAGGAGCATGTCAGGTCCCTATAATACTAGTGATTCCCCCATTACTATTGTCATTGTAACCCTTATTGCTATTGTTGTGCCCCTATTATCACCATATTATTATTATTGTGCCCCATAGAAGCCCACTATTGTTATTGGTGTGTGCTTATATTATTATTGTTATGGCAGCTTTGAATATATTGTGACCCCTTAGACTCCTATATATAGAAAGGAGGTTTTGTCATTTGTATCATCCAAAAAATATTCATTTGTGTAATGTAAAGGAGGTTGCCCCCTCGAAGACGCTGATTTTGAGGTCATTGATCTATCTTTTATTCTATTTTTTGCGCTGGTTACATAACAATCAAAGAAAATGATTGATTTCTATTACAAGTATCTCATAAATTTAGGACATTCTATTGCTCACTATCCTTAAGGGAATGGATTAGTTGAATCTTCTAATAAGAGTTTAGCCAACATTATAAAGAAATCGCTGCAAGAAAATAAGAAATCCTAGCATAAGAAATTGATTAATGCTCTATGGCTGACAAAATTAAAATTTACAAATCTACTAGAATGTCTCCTTTCCAATTAATATATGGAGTACATGCAAATTTTCCCACTTCTGTGGGAATTCCAATGCTAAAATTATTGTAGGAATCACAAGTGGAGCCAAATGATGTACAAATAAGGTTACATCAAATGATTCAATTGCAGCAAATAGGGAGGAGGTTTACAACAAAACTCAAATAATTTAGGACAAAATCAAGAAGATTCATGACAAAAGGACCAAAGCAGATGATTTCCAAATAAATGATCTTGTTCTGAGATGGGATTCCAGAAATGAAGCGAAAGGTAAGCATGGGAAATTTGACAATTTATGGATAGGACCCTACAAAATTGAAGTTTTTTGAGGTAACAATGCATTCTTGCTAAAATATTTGACTGGAGAAGGACTACCAGGAGGACCTCTCAATGGAAGACTACTCAAGCACTACTTCACTCAAGGATAGATAAGTTTTTCATACATGTCATTGTAAATATCATTTTAACATTCTACTACAAGTGAGGGTGGCTAACATCAAGAATTGAAGCCCGCAGGGAAGGCCCTAAGCTCCTGACAGGTTTCTGCGAATATTTGTAATAACAACAGCTAATCAATTCAGTTATAGAATAAGAACAAAGTACCCAATGGACAAAGGTAAATGATCTACAGTGTTCTTGACACCTAACCAAGACAATGTCATCCCCATTAGAGCCATTGTTAGGGTCCTATAATTTAAAGGAACAATTGATGATTATCTATAGATTTTCATGTCATGAGATGTCATAAATAATGATTTCATTCTGCAAATTATTTTGAAAACTTCAAAAGTAAAAAAATATATATGGTAAAGAAAAATAGAAAAAACAAAAAACGTGAAAAGAAGAAAAATAAAATAACGGATATATAAAAAAATGATATATATGTGAAAAAAGAAAAACAAAAGAAATGAAAAGGTTCAAAAAAAATAAATAAATAAGCCCCAATAAGTAAACTAGCTAAAATGGCACTTTAATTTCAAAAAATGCAGATTCTTACAAAGTTTAAAACCTTAGTATATATGCTTTATTCGTTTTTTATATATTTGATAAAACCTAATATGACAAAAGTCATTTTGTCGCTTTGCAAATAAAAGTCACGCAAGTGTTAACGGAGGTGATTTACTCCACCCAGATCTACGGTGGTGGGGTGTTTTCGCCCCTCCCTGCACTCCTCACAGTTAACACGGGGGGGGAAGTTGCTTCTGCCCAAAAGCCCTGGGCTAATGTGGCAATGCCTGGGGCATTTTGGGGGGTTCCCCTCCCTTTTTCCGCTTACCACCTACACATCGCCCCCCTCAAAATGCCACCTTTGCTCTCCCACCAACAACTCATTCATCCGCAGTTCGCCTCCAGCGATGTGTCTCCCCCTTCGTCAGTGATATCTCGCCACATAAGCATTGCCCCCTGCCACTCTGCTTCTACCACCTATCTCACCACGTCCCTCCCCGTCCATGTTGTTGCCCATTCAACGTTCAAAACTGTCACCAATTGCTAATTGAATGTTATGATATTAAATTCCCGCACCTTACTTGTTTTACCAATAAATCCTCTCCGCTCCATACTCGTTATCCAACCAATTCCACCCTTATAAAAGATCCTTTGGGGGCCAGTACTATTCCACTTTATTTGTCATTGATCCTGCAGGACGAAGGACAAAACTGCTACCAACTACAAACTTTCAACAATCAATTCCTTGCGTGAAGTCAACAGTGTTTAAGGGTAACCATATCCTCCAAGCTTTCTTTTGTCCATCTTTCTTTATCTAGCATTGTCCTTTTGTTCCATATTTTTCATTTTCCAAAAATGTCAAACTGCAAAGGAAAAGGGAATATCACAAAGTCAGATCCCATTATTTCCCCAGTCCCAAATTTTGATAAATCCCCCTTAATAGGCACCCTGTATAAAATTGTTGAAACCTAGTCAAAATTTGATCTCTATGAGCTCCATAATTGGGAAACACAAAAATACTTGGATAAAAGTGATGAATTAAGTGTGGGAATCTTTTCTCCCACAATTTGTTCCCCCCACACTTCCTTCCTGAGTTCTATGTCTGGTGCCACCTTAGATATTTGCCAAGTCAAAGGGCAGTGATTTCCCATGACAATGAAGTCATTTTCTCTATTTCCCCTGAAAGCATCTACCAGGCCCTACAAGTTGACTATTAGTCCTCTCACCATCCTTTTATGCTGATATTTTAATGGAATTATATAAAAAAATTAACATTCCCTCAAAGAGCCCAAATTTTCGAGTTTTTTCTTCCAAAAAATTTTGATTACCCAGGACCAACCCTCCATACTCAGTTTAAATATTTCCCTAAATGTCCAAACAGGTAATCTCCATGGTAACCCGACTGCTTGGGTACCATAATGACCAATGGGTAGATGAGATAGTGTTAGGTTTTTTGTTTATTTTTCCAGTTGGCAAATAGCCCTCCATCCTTTTCAATTATAGTCAGTTTTTGGCCAACTCCATCCATTACCAGTTTGTCAATTTCAAAGCAAAAGATCTCTCTAAGTATCAATCAGTCCTAGTCTACCTTATGCTATTTTACCTGTCAGACAAATTTAAGTTCCCTTCACAGAAGATAGATAACAAAGGTAACCCCTGGTCAGTCATTCACTAGACTTCTCTGGTTGGAAATAACTCAGAGGAATATTCCTATACTGATTATGTTGATAAGTTTTTGTATACATTACTATGTTTACTGAGCAGTGGTGTGATCCCAAGGATTTCACTAGAAATAAAGAAATTTTTGCATTTATTAGAACAAGCTAAAGTGGAAGACTGGTATTTATACCAGAACTACAACGAGATTAGAGTTTATGGATTAGAATTCCCTCCTTACAGATTGCCAATTTTTGGCCCTGTTAGGATTTTTGCATTCAAATACACAAGGCAAATGCTTAATATGGATGAGTTGCATTTTGTCTCCTACAAGAAAAAAGCACAGTTCAAACTGAAAGCTCACATAGGGCCCTACATCATCAACACTAGAGCTGCAGCAAAGGAAGTAGATGATATCTTGAGTCAGATGAAATTCAAACTGAGTTTCTCTTGGTCCTACGATCCCCTGGGCGTCATTTCAAATTCATATTAGAACAAAAGAGTACCTCTTATGCACACATAACAAGGCCTGAAATTGAACAATATGCAAATCATGAATAATGAACAGAGGGTACTCTACAGGAAACTGAAGAACAACTAGTCAGTCAGTCATCTATGCAAACACCTCTTCCCAAGGAAAAGGGGGGGAAAAGGGAAAGAGAAGCCATGTGCCCTGCTAATTTTGACAATCCAAATGCAGAATTTATTGTTTTTAAAGAAAGAAGAAGGACCCAACCACTACTCAGAAATCAGATTATCCAATTAATCCTCTGTATAGGCCTCAAATAAATACTATTCAAGATGAAACTCCAGAGGAAGGGGACACACATCAGCCAGCCATAGTGATTTTATCAGGGACCCCTATCACTCTTACTCAAGTAGAAGAAACAGTACAATCACCTACTATAGAAGCAACAATCCAGTCTCCAGTATCATCCAGCGCACAGATTTCAACTCAGCAGAGTATCTTCTCAAGATACAGGGAGATAAAATTAAAAAATGAAGCTTTGAAGGCTTCCACCTACTCTGAATTTTGGAATCAGCCCTCTAAAACACAACGCAAATTACTTTCTGCATTTGATTAAGAGAATGGACAATTCCAGATGGCCTTCGTGGAAACTCTAGTGCCAGCTCCCAGGGGTGTTGAACACTATAAAGCCTCCATTTTCTCAATAGGACCAGGAAAATACATGAAATCGATCAAATCGATTTACATAAGCAGACATGGGAGCTAATTTTTTCAGCCCTCACCAGTTCAGCAATCACTGCTTCAAAACTACAGTCATCTTTAAACAACACGAATTCTCAATTAAAGATTGAGAAGATGTCATTTTTAGCCAAGGACAATAGGATCAAATCTTTGGAAGACTTGATCATAAAGCTAGGAGAGGATCCTAAGGATATTAAAGCAGCAGAAGAGCTCATCAAGAACAAGGGAGTAGACATTCAAGCATTGAGGAAACAATTGAAGTTGCCCTCCACAGAACATCCTCAAGCTAAAGAGGTTGCCAATATAGAAATGGACAAAGAAAAACTATTTACTTTAGTAATTGAGAAAAATGCAAAGATACAAAAGATGAAGCAAGGCATGGAAGCACTATTGAAAGAAAAAGAACAGTGGGAAGTAGTAGGAGCAACTACATCAGACACATGTACAATTGCAAAGACTTCAACAAAAACCACAGTTTCAAAATCTATAGAAGAGCTTAATAGAGCTCTGGATGAATTATGAGCAGTTCAGATTGAGAAAGACATATTTTCAGCAGCATTGGCCAAGATGGAGAGTAAGCTTAAAACTAACAATGCATATTTGTCAGAACTCCAGAAGAACTACAAACTGATCTAGCAGATAAAAAAATATTAAGACCAATCCTTTGCCATTCAAATGTTGGCAGAGGCTAAGAACAACATTTGGCATAATACAAATGCCAACATAATAGACATGTGGCCCTCAATTCTGATTATTGTTTAGTAGGAATAACTTGTACATAGAGTCAAGACAACAATAAAAAATACAAAGGCAGATTTGGGGCACAAACCAGAGGAAGCACAAAAGATTGTCAAGCTGCTAAATTTCAAAACTGAGGAGGACCTAGAAGACATGAATATTCTAGATAGAATAACAACAGTCATGCGGGTCAAGAGGATTTTGATAAAGAGGAATTTAATGACAATTGGAAAATAAATGTAAAGATCTTGAGTTGCAGGTCAGAAGGTTCAACAAGAAAATTACGTTGTTGCAGGAAAAAGGCTTGCCTACTCTTAGGAATTCTAATGGCAAATTGATCCCATTAGAAAACTACCAAGAACAATTGTGCAACATAGGTGTTGATGCTTCCAAGTTTGCAAAAGCTAAAGGAGTTATCAATGGAGAAGCATCCATACAGGGGGTCCAGTTTGATTTGAATATCCAATGTGAGATCCACCACATTTTTGTAAGTAAACCCACTTTTGACACTCACATCGAAGTGGATGAAAGATTTAAAAATATGGTTAGCTTTTCTATTCCAAGTGAAGAAAGGTGGGACCAGCTGCTAGAATTGATAGAGTGAAGTGTAACCAATTGTAGGTTTTAACCCCGTACAGAAATTACCTGCATACGAATTCTAAATCACAGAAAAATAAACAATGCGAGAGCATAACACATAAAAAACACATATACACAGAGATTTCCCACTGGATCTCAAAACCGAGACTACCAGCTTGATTTTTCATTATATTCCTTTCAATGTTTACAATACATATTTATACATGCCGAAGCATCCAATATACCATGGACCGAAAACCATCATGTCCAATACCATGGACCAAAAAACCATCGCATCCAATACCATGGACCGAAAACCATCGCGTCCAAAAAACATGTGCGAAAATCATGCACAAAACCCCATAAAGTGGGGTTACGGGTACCCCTCAAACCCCCTGTTAATTATGTGGAAAGAATATAACACAACCCAACACCAATGTCACAGAATTTCAGCATAAGAAGAACAACCTTTGTAAGGAAGTATCAATAGTCCTCAGCAAACTCCTAGATAACCTCAACAGTGTAGCAAATTTTCAACAGAGTTTTCTATTTTCTCTTGTTTTATGTCTAAAAATATTTGTACCTCAAAAAGATATTATTGTAGATATATTTTATTTTTGAAATCTGATCTGAGATGTAGTAGTTTTCTATAAGTATTTAGAAATAAAACATAGAAAAAGTTGGAACTTGTAGAAAGAAATCAAATCTTTGATGTAAGTTGTGCATGTACTGAAGTCAATTTCATTAATACATAAAGTTTGTTTCGGGATTCCTATGTCGGGCAATTGGTGATGTCTCCTCTTAAGAAAACTTGTTATTTTCCCAGTTTTCCATATGTTTTTCTATCTCTATTGTTTAAAGAATATTAAGGCTGAATTTATTTAAATACACTTTGTTCTGGTTTATAAACAATATTTATGTTTTCACTCTGATATTAAGAATACAATTCATCCTAGCATGCTCTATATTTAATTGAGTCTAAATCTTTTCATCTCGTTCACTGCACAAATCCTCTAATGATCCAAAAGCTTACCTACCTTGCCATGTTACATATGTTCTACATTTTTTGTATTTAATCACCCAAGACTCATTGACTCCATGCCCAATGGACTTTCCTTGCAGTTTTCAGCCAAATCTTTGAAAAAACCAAACTCAGAACTCAATAACTAGCCTAATATCTCAAAAAAAAAATCTAAAAACAATAGAGAGATCTCTCTTTGAAGCTGGAAGGGCTAGATCCCAACTTTGCAAGTGGTTTTGTGGTTACCTCTAGGTTTCTCTCCACAACCTTGGGAAATCACGGAGTGATAACCTTTTGGCGACCATACTAGGGACTCGAACAAATCTTATATAAATTGTGTTTTTCCCTAGTCAAATTCTCTTTCAGAGCTCAAATCTAGTTCCAGTGTGTGGCTGTTAAATAGATGTTATGAAGGCTAGTTTTTCCACCCAAATTGTGTACATATTTTTATCTATAAATAATATATTGAAGATCTGGCTCCTGAAAAGATCTACAATAGAGCCCATCCAGATCCTAAACCACCTAAAATAGTAGATAATCCTGAGAAACTTGTCTAAAACAAAAGAAGAAAGAGTTTTACTAAGAGTCAAGCATGCAATAATCCACTACCTAGAGTTAATTCTCTCCCTGAAAGCTTCATTAATATAGAGGATATTGAATTTGATTTACCTTTTGAGCATAGCCTTTTTCGTACCAAATCAAAAACTTTGTTCCTAAGACAGTTTTTGATGAAAATATTTTAAAACCTTATATCCCAAAACATCAACCTATCAATCCAGATTCAGATGAAGATGTTATAAAACAGTTTAACAAGCTTGAAGTTTTGGTGACTAAATTAAACCAAGTTGTGCAGAAAACTTTTAATGATCAATCAACAACATCGTCTTCTTCTTTTGCCTCATCACCAACCCCTCTAGTGGTTTCTTTTATTATTCCAACCCCTCCAGTAGTTTCTCTCAATACCACTACCCCTATTTCGCCTACCATCCCTACTACTATTACACCAACTCAACAATGCATAATCCCACCTCCTTTAATATCCTCAATATCCACATCTATTGTAGTTTCATCTTCTTCCCATTCTCATTTACCAGTCATGGCAGCTCTTTATGCCCCCCTTATCCTGCGTGGACAACTTAATGCCATGCCATAGGATTATCAGAGTCAAATCCCTCAATTTGATGGCGCAGGGCCAATCACAACACAACACATAGAAAAAATGAATGATTATTCAAATTTGCAATTAGTTGATGAAGATGATGTGAAAATAAGAAACGGTTCAAGGCATTGTCAGCTACTAGTATCCCAGATCTCACACAATTTCACCAAAATTTCCTCACAAGATGGGAAGTAAAGAAAAATCATCTCCAAATCTTAGTTGAATATGAGAGTATAAAGAGAGCCCCTAGTGAAACAGTGCAAGACTACTTCACTAGATTCAATAATATTTACAATTCCATTCCAGTTGCAATACAACCCCCACCTCAACTACCTCTAATCAAATTTCCAGATGGTTTTGATCCAGATATCTCTTACCAATTGAGGGAGAAAAATCTTGCTACCCTAGAGAGAAATGCAGAGGGAAGGTAGTCAATGTGGAGGATTATACTTGCAAGTTTAGTTATTTCAAAGATAATATATATTATATATATATATATATATATATATATATATTATATATATATATATATATATCTTTTATGAAGAGGTAGAAGCTTCTTCTTGAAGACTTTCCTCTTTTCCATGAAGCATCGATATCCTCATCATCTCTTTATGTACCTACAACATTTACTTGACAAGTACCAAAAGTATATAAGCACGAGAGTATGACCAAACTCCAAACCCTAACTCATCTTTCAATATGTCAATTCTCGGGTTTCAAATTCAATTCTATACATACTAGGGTTTTCAATATTTCCTAGACTATCGATAAACTCTAGAGACTAATAAGCTCATGTTTCTATGAAGAGACAAACTAGAATAGGGTTAGGGTTCCTTAACCAACTAGGGTTTACAAGAATTTAGATATTAACATTTATCAACAATAAAGGTTTCAAACCCTAGCATCAAGAAAATGAGCTTCCAAAAACCTAATCCAAATTGAGTGAATGATTGTATATACCTCAAGGACTACTTACCTTAGTCCTATATGATCGCAATAAGTCTACTGCAATGATTTCTTCAAAATGGCATGAACATTCTAAAAATGTTGAGGTCAAGGTCTTCTTCCAAAGATACCAAGTTCAAGGACTACTTCAGGAATTTCTTCAAACATGCTTCCTTTCATTTGAATATGAATGCAATTTCAAATCCTTTCAGGGATAGCTCACTATAGTTACAATTTTTGAACCATCTAAAGACTTTAAGATCATTGTTGAGTCATCATCTAGACTAAGGTGTCTAGTACTGTTTGCCAATCATAATCATATTGTCATGTTGTATTATTATGTTTTTTCAAAATAAACTTCAGATATTGTATCATGTACTCGCACCATAAAGCAAAGACTGTTACGTAAATTCTAAGATGACTATTATATTCATGCTAGGGTAGCTTCCAATGTTATCTTTGAGTTTGCATCTATCTATCAAATGCCAAATATGCTAGCAGTATCGTGTAGGTTGAATGTCATTGTTGTAGTAGTTATGTCAAGGTCAACTTCTTCATTGTTTGGAAAAGTTGAATGTATTATTGTTTTCAGAGTCAAATATATCACTGTGGAAGCATTGGACTTTGTTTTCTTTCTACACAAGATTCTCAGATCCTTTAAAGATAATTGTAGCTTTAACACGTCTTTCAACTAGGCATTTAATGCTTTTATTCAAACTCAAACTAGGTCTACTCTATTTGTAAGCTATGAGAGCTAATTTTAGTCTACATATTATATGACCTTGTTACTTATGCACATAATTCAGATCTCTGAGGTCACTTGCATAGAATGTTGTAGATTCATATCTTAAAGACAATTTTGAGACCTTAAACCTTGAGCACAAAACTTCGCTCTTTATCACAAGGGACTCACCCTTGTTTAGGCTTAATATTTTGTCTTTCAGATCTCCAATTGATGCTACTCGGCTCCTCTTATAGGATTAGGTCTGCGGTCCAATTGCAGAGGTGTGAACATCCAGAAAGTTGCTCTTATAATTTGTCTATCCTTCTAGGGAACCCGACTTTCAATCTTCTTACAAACATTGATCTTCTAGTTTCTTTTTTCCTTTTACTCCTGCCTTAGCTTTAATACCATGTTGGAAAATCATAAAGGTGGAAAGATTTTGTCATCGTGATAATTACTTTTTATTTCCTTATCATCTTATTATCTTTTCTTTTATCTTTTTATCATCAAGCAACTACCAAAATATGAACATGAAGATCAAAGACACAAGATGTAGGCTTTCAGCCAGGGCAAAACCCCTCCTTCGGGGGAAAAACCAAAAATACCTTCTCTTCTTCAAGAACCAAACCAAATGAGACAACCAAGACCCTTTGACCAAGACCAAGAATTTCCTCCATCCACCAAGTTAGCTTCCTGAGTTGATCAATCAAAAACTAGCCCATTCCTTCATAATTCAACACAACTCTGCTCCTCAAAAATAAGGTCTTTTCACTGTCATTCTAAATCTCATATTGTACCTTTGGCCCTGCAACTCCGATATTCATTTACATACTTCCTTTTGCACGTGTGACAGAGTAAGATCAGAAATTCAGTTCATTTTCTTTTTCGTTTGGTCTCCTTCATTTATCTAATGATAACTCCTTTCTCAAATAAGCTTTTTGCACTCTTTTCTTGACAAGCCAATTGCAAATTGAATCTTTCTTGTCTTCTCTCCAAACTAGGTTGAATGTTTTGCTATAAATAGTGGTTCGAAGCTACTCTTTGAGGTTGACATGAACAATGGGCAGGCCGACTTGATGGTGAGGGAGAAGATGACCCAATCACATAAAAATAATTTCATTTCTTTGATACAAAATGCCCAATAGGGGTCTAGACCATAATGCCAAGGACATAGGCTCATAACTCAACTCTAGAAGCCTTCAATGGACGCTTTGACCTAGAAATAAAATAATAAAGCACGAAACCGATGCTAAAATATTTTTTCTTTTTCTTTCTTTTTGACAAATACATTACTCAAGACTCAAACACAATTATGAAGACTGATACTAGTTACATTTCTCAACAGGTTGGAGCATTGGAGATGCTTGGAGAAGCATCGTTGGACCTTATCTTGTGGAGCATTGACCTATCTACATGGTCCATGTTCTTAAAGAAACACCAACTGTTTCTCGAATAAACATCTAAGTTTCCCCAAGAACAGAGAGGGTCTCTTAGGAAACAAGCTATTCATTAGGAAACCAGAAATGGTACTAAAATGCCGTTTGTTATGAATAATAATTTCACCCAAGTACAGTGCCTCAACATCAGGTTACTGATAACGTAGGGGTCTATATATAATGATTTAAGTACTATCATACAAGGAATAAAATAACCATAGGTATGAACATAAATTTGAAGAAATAGCATATTGTCAAATTAAAAACAATTTCAACTGAAATATGAATGGGATTGACTCCCCCATTATAACAACTAAAGCCAACTGTGCATCCAATTCTATCCTATTGACCTCAGATTTATATTTCAACAATAGTTGAAAGAGTTGCTATTAGACTATGAAGTCTAATGTTCATTTTGTTTGAATTACAACATCAGTACTTCTATTGCAAATACAAATCATTCCGTGACGACAACTTTGTTCTTTGATGTACGCCCTGTCAATGCATTTCAACTATTGGGTAAACTGCAAGGATCATTTCTTATATATAGATGGTGCTTTTCTTCAAAAATACCTCTTCAATGTATTCATAAATACAACAGCAATTAAAGTTTATCAGCGTCATATAAACAACTTTATGATCTGCAGTCCTTGTATTACTGTGTTGTCTTAGGCAGGTTCTTTGTAACAAAAAAGCTGAAAATAGTAACAGTGGTCTTTCAGTAGATGGTTGTGGCTTTAACTTACTGCTGCATGTGAACAGTTCAGTAATAAAATGATGTTACATTATTTTCCCAGGCTTTCCAAAGTGTATATTTCCTAAAGTAATGTATGCCAAGCTTGATCAAAATAAAATATTTAGCTGAAAAACACACTAAATGTCCGTAAAGTGTTCTGTATCTACACTAATTTTCAAATACCCTTCGATATTATATATACCTTCATTTGTGAGCATTTTGAATCAATACTTTTCAACGCAGTTATGTGCAATCATGATTTTTCCTGTTAATCTCCCAAGGCTCATTTTCATCTTCAAAATTAATGAATTGAAATTCCATTACCACAGATTACATAAGGCTGGATTCAGTAGAATTTATTCTGCTGAGGCTTGAATAAATATACATGAAGGTTCACCCTGGTCACCAGCTGAAGCTGATTCGAGTTCATATGCCGATGCAAAAGACATACATATACAGTACACCTAATTGGTGAATTATCTCCAATTGAGGCATAAAAGGCTTTAATGAATCAAATCAAAAGAATGATGATGAAGCTTTCCTACACCAAGGAAGCTACACAAATTATCCAAATAATGCCCTAAAAAGTTTATTAGAAGAACAGAACCAATGTTAGCAAAGGCTTTATCAAAACAAGTTGCATATTTCTTTACTGTATTTTCCTGATTAATATGAGGCCTGCATTACTTTGTTCTGGTGATCACTTTTTCAGAGAGATCAATTAATGCTTTCCTACTACACAAATTATCCAAATAATGCCCTAAAAAGTTTATTAGAAGAACAGAACCAATGTTAGCAAAGGCTTTATCAAAACAAGTTGCATATTTCTTTACTGTATTTTCCTGATTAATATGAGGCCTGCATTACTTTGTTCTGGTGATCACTTTTTCAGAGAGATCAATTAATGCTTTCCTACATAGTTTAACGTACTCTGATTCAGATGGTGGGAAAGATTCAACAGAAAACGTAGCAAAACCAGCATGCTGAGCTGCAAGTTGTTTTGCCTTTCTTATTCCATCACTTTTTCCAAGAAATTCAAGGGCCTGAAAAATTACTCAAAGTCAATAGTCAGATAAATCCTCCAGAATCCAAGAAAATACACTGCACAAACATGTCATAAGGATCACTAAGTTGAGTGTCTAGCCTGTATGCAAGGCAAGGAAAACAAAAGTAACTACATAATAAACGAACAGATATGACAAGTTCATAACATTAAGTAAGAGGAATCAGCACAACCGGGAGCTATTCTTGAAATCTCATACATATCTCGATTCTCAACATGGTATGTTAAGCGATGAGACACCCATGGTTATCCTAACTAAATGGTATAAAAGTTTAGTGTTTAAAAGATTTGGAGGGGCTTTCTGGTTACAACATTAGTTAGCGATGGTCTGTTGTCAACATATTATAATCATGAAATGAAAATTTCAGAAGCCAAGAGTAAAATTTATCCTTAGAAGTTAAAACAATTCCTGTAGTACATGTATCCCTTGGTGCATGCTTAGTTTGACTGTGATGTAGAATATTGGCTAGATTTAGACTTGCAAATAACTCCACTAATTGAGTATAATACCGGCCCAAATGAGGACAAACATCAAGGGTCAATGGGTCTTACCAGTTGGCAGACTTGAAGGACTGATGTACAATGAGTTCAGAAAGTGAAACAGAAGAGAAAGATTGTTGAACTCTCCTCCAGCTCATTCTGACATAGCAGACAGAGAGATAGCTGATGGCCTTCCTAGAACTTGTGACTAGACAAATTTCTTTAGTAAATATGTTCCTGATTAACCACTGGCCAATTGGACTCATGCTTTATGGCAGAGATTGGTACTGTTATCCCCCAAAGGGTAACCACATTAGAGGCAACTCCACGAGGGTGTTATGTTGTTGATATCATGAGCTTTCTTGTTTAGACTCTCCAGACTTTCACCTTCAGGCATATGATTGTGCTAGCTCAGTTGTGGTATATTAGTGTTCACCCTCATAGAGCATGCTCAAACCAAACTGTACAGTTGTGGGAGAATCTGAAGACCCCATGGGCCAATGTATAGGGCACTCACCAAAATTTTCAAAAGTCCAGAAGTCAACAGGACACCTTGACCATTTCTATCTCCTGTCTCTACTTTTCTCTCTCTCAAATTCAGCAACCCTGTGGGGAATTGTATTAAATGTCACTAGTAATGATGAATTTTTGTAACAGGGTTAGGTGACTTGGGACCCAGTCATCAAGTGAGTCCACTCTAGAGTATTTTTTTTCACTTGGCTAATTATTCTCGCTTTTCAGTGATGAATAACTAGCTGAGTTTGTTCACTCACACACCTCCAAAGCTGGAGTACAGATTGATGATTAGGCCTTGGGTTTATCCTAATGCCTAGGGTTGATGTATATTACCATGCTAGGACATATATGAAGTGTTGCAAAATTTGACTAGGTTTTTACAGGATTTTTTAAATTATTAAAAATTCCCACAAGACAGGATTTTTAATTAATTTCTATGTAAAATTGTAAATAAGTGAGCGTAGAAGATGTTGGGAGTGTATAACTGCATGAAGTTCATGCTCTCCATCCCAACATTCTTCTAAGGTCCACTTCGTGGGTCAAAAAATCAATTACACCCCCTCAAAACCCAATTTTCCTAAGTTAGTGGCATCAAGTGGCAAGAAATACAAAAAATTAATAATTGAGACATTAAATACGCTCTCAAAATCAAAGGGGACAGAGAAAATTATATGGAATTAAAGTTAAGCTATGTTGCCAGGAAACGTGGCTTCGGGTACTGGGACAAGGACATCATTTTTTGAAACAAGGTGCATGGATTCGTCGGGGGTATATTATAATTTGTATATAGAATATATAAATATTATATTTTATAAATTATGATATATACGAATTTGTATATTTTTCAACTTTAAACAAGAAAACTAAAATACTTATGATTTAAACTTTAATGATTTAAACATGCAGATCATTGAACATTCAACATTCACATTGAAATTTCAAAATTTCTAGTTTGATATCAAGTACAAATTGGAGTTTACATATTAATAAGAATCATGATATATGTCCATTGTCATACTACATTCAAAATTTGCCTTAAGGCATCTCCAAACATTAACTAGGAAATTTTAAAATACTAAAATAAAAGTAGATAATAGTGAATAATGGCTTCCTCAAGCCATGTCATCAGCATCAATCAGATCTTCAGTTAGCATGCTCTCCAAGTAGCAATCACTCTCATCTTGAGGCTCCTGCTCATCCATAGCAACTAGAGGTAGCTCAATAAGGACATCTGGTTGTCTCTCCTCCCCCACACACATAGCATAATATGTGTATTGGTCCCATCTCTTGAAAGGACCCTCCTTATACCCAGGGTCTTTTCGAGATATGAGACGAAGTGTGCTATGAATGTACAATAAGTTCTCTGCCTTCTTTGAGCCCAACCTATTTCTCTTTACTGAATGGATAAAGGCATAAGTACTCCAATTCATCTCGCAAGATGAAGAACTAGCTACCTGGAATATTAGGGGAAGACCATCAAATTAATTAAAAATTTAAAATAAAAACTAAAATGAACCCTGAAGAACCTAATTTTGGGGTTCCAAGTACCCATCAATGGGGTTCTTACCTGTCAAGACAAAAGAACCCAAACTTTTTTAATGGAGAACCGGTTATTCATAGAAGAACCTGGTCCTTATGGGTTCTTCTCAAAAGCACCTGTACTCGAATTCGATACTTGGGTTCGCAAACCCTTGCAACATTGAAGTTAAGTGGAAAGACGACTTGGTAGCTGTGAAAATGTCAAGTCCGAAATCCTATTGCAGCCACTAGTATTATTTCATCTAATAGTTAATTATACTAGTAGTTTATTGTTGCGGCAACAACAAAACAAACACAATGCAATCTTCACAAAAATACTACGGAAAATAATGGCGCTGGAAACTGAGAAATGTTAGCACACACATAAAATTTGACACAATTATTTTTGGACAAAAGTCCCTCAAGAAACCAACTTGGGAAAACCCGTGCAGCAACTGAAGGTTTTATATTATTAAGCAGCAATGAATTTATCTGAGTACAATCTGGATGTTGAATACTGGCTATCCTGCAGAGAAAATACTAGCGAAAATATCTTGAGGGAAATTACCCTCATTCTGCAGAATTCTGGCACTTGACTGCCACTGAAAATCAAGTTGTCCTAGCTGCAGTCATGTTGCCCACACTCACTCTGCTTGAAACAAGTGAAAATCAAATCGTCTTACATACAGGCAAAACACTTCTCTGACCCTCTGGAACCTCTGCTCAGCTTCTAGAACTGAAAATGCACCCCCTAAAGCTTCTGCGTAGCTTCTTGCAGAAATTTCGACCTCTCTACGAATGCACTCACCAGATCTGGAAATCTTCCTCCAGCTTCACTATCCCTGCCCCTCTTTGTCTTTCCTTTCCTCTGGCTCGAACTCTTCTGGTTGCTGCATCTGGAAAATTGAACTGCCCAAGGAAATTGATCTTTGTGTCTCCACAAGCATGTTCGCCATCTACCAATCAACTTCTTATAAATTTTTGTTGGACCGCCAATGGCCAAGATTAAAACTTAATAAAGGGCCCAAATTATTTCCCAGTCGATCCATGTGAGTTTCTAGATTATTCACACCTTATCTCAATTAATTCTGATTAATTAACTACATTCCTAAGTTTAGACTTAGGAAATATTAAAAAATATGTTAATAATCTAATTAGTCACTTCTAGGTGGAATTTCCAGCAACGATTTATGGGTTATGGAGAGCTCATGTGTTTTAGCCTCTCCACAAAGTTTCGAGACTAGAACACCTCTGATGCTACAAAAACTAAAACTCCCTCTTAGTGAGGAAGGTGTTCTAGTGTTGCACCATTGTTGCTACAACACCCTGTCTCTGTATCACCCCTTTGTCTCACTAATGATGTTTGGCTACTTCCCACCAACCACTATGCAACTCTGATGATGCATCTGTGTTGCTACTGACACTACCATACTGCTGCCAACATTGCATCTGCACTGCAAATCCCTCTCATTTTTTGTTGTTGCAACTGCAACTGAGAAGCATCCTAAATATTGAATCAACTGTGTTTGTTGCATGTCTCCTGAGTCCTAACTGCTACTAGCTACTGCACTGTCCATTGAAGATTTTGCGTTGCTACTAGCTCTACTACTGCACCTCATGCTCTGTTGTCCACACTACATTGCGCTTCTTAGCACCTGCCTGCTACTAGTCTACAATTGTCACTCAACAATCTGACTGCATCAATGACACTGACCCATCCTCCTACTAAAATTGTGGGACCCTATAGCCAAGTAATGATCCATGCGAAGGACACCTCAATGGACCCTACCCAATCTCTATAACTCTAGGAAATTGGAATACAACTCCATGTCCCCCCACCTCTCTCCTGGAGGTATAGCTGCAAACATAGCAAAGTTTGATCTACTCATATTGTTGTTGCCATGCCCTGCTGATGCTCTCACACTGCTACCACAAGTACTGCAATAACGAGTTTGATGTCCCCAGATCCTGAAGCACTAGCTTCCATAGGGATGCTCCCTCTGAGTCTCGATCTCCCTATGGAAAATCTCTTTGCTCCCTCCTGGCAACTCACATTGCCCTCCTGTACTGGAAACTGGACTACCTAGCTCTGCACTGGGAATCTCTATTAGCTGGAATTGCACTTGCATACTGCAACTAGGCAATTTGCACGCCTCTGTCACTACAACTAGTTCTACAACTATCTCTTGGGTACTGAGTGCAACTAGATTTGCAACTGCCTAATGACAGAATGTGCTTGCTGACACTGAACCTACTACTATAATACTACGGGCTCTTGTAGTGAAGGTGATGGTCCTACTGCAACAATCTAGAATTAATCTGACTGAACTCCTTGTTGCAACTGTGCTATATCTGATATGTTTTAGTTTCATACTCCTATATCTGGTGCCCCATTATCTCCTTTCAAGCCTAGTCCATGGTTGGGACCCTTCCTTTCTTTGCAACTTGCGCTAGGCAACTTGCACTTCCTCTAGCACTTATTTTCGGCAACAGGAAGTCGAACTACTGCCTAGATCTACATTTTGTCTAACTCGCATGGCCTCCTCTGGCAATCTCGTACAGTCATCCATGCAAAGATGCAAAATCTGTGAAACTCAAAAATGGAGAAAATAAACCTGGAAGCTCCCTCTCTTCCTTGTTGGGCTTCTAGCACTATTATCCGCACTCCCTTCTGGTGTGAGAAAATCTGCCTGCTGCTACTGCCAATCTACAACTTGAAAAATTAGATCTCTAAAACTCAAGATACCCTGAGAGAAATTTCCCCTCTACATGTTATTTCTCTTCCACTTGGTATAGATTCTAATCTAGCAAACTGCTGCAAAACCCTTTGTGCCCAAACAAGAAATATGCTCAACATATATATGAGTTGTTGCTCTGTCTGCCTATTGGAATCATTGGATCTGGCAAGTCGAATTTTTCTACCAACCTGCACTGAAAAATCGATCTGCCCAGCAATTCAATCTACCTGGGTTAGGATCTACGCAGCCTCCAAAAATGTGTCTTGCTCCTCCCTCTGAACAATGAATTTATGCTTTTGCTTCTGAGCTTCCTTGTCTGATCAATCACACTCTAATACCATGTGAAAATGTCAAGTCTAAAATCCTAAGTTGCACGAAACGGGGAAACGCGGAAGCGAAACGAAACGGGGAAGCGAAATGAAACGCGACCTCCCCAAATTTTGGAAATGGGGAAACGCGAATATATA
>APFE031654171.1:59467-101879 GCA_000404065.3 Pinus taeda
TGAAGACCTTTAAAAAAAATGTAAAGATCGCTCTCTGGCTCGATTCGATCGAAAGCAGTGTAAAAATCGCTGATCCAATTCAGCAGTAAACTTTTTGGCTAAACAAGAATTGAACTCTGAAACTCCTGAGCGAGTCCTCCAAGAAAGGCCCTAAGAGCAAATACACACAACTGAAGCAGCTTCCTCCATAAGTTTCAGAAGAATAGTGTTGACACGGGCAGTGATCTGGTGTCAACTGTAGCCGGTGCCGCCAATGGGGTTTATGCAGATTGCTGAGAGAAAAACGATGGGCTGCGACAGCAAAAAAAAAAGACGCTCACATGTAATCTTCTGAGATTGACGCCAACAACTGGGATCCACTCTGCTAAAAACACTGGAATTCGCACAAACAAAAGAACCCTCGGCTCTCGTAATTCCACAAAACCAAGAATCCACTTCTGTATCGAGATAGACGACTGTAAGCTTTTATCACAGTGAGCAGAGCCGAAGCTAAGACTCAGTGAAGGCTATCTGGCTTACAGAGGACTCGACCTTAGAAAGGATGACAGAAAGAACTCTATGAGATTAGGATGCAGAGAATAACTAGGTCAAAGAAATCTCTTTGGGTTCTAGCTCTGATACATAAAACAGTGCGAAACACGCATATGGATTTCCAAATGAGTTGATTAATTTAATTGAGCAACACAATACTCAATAATAATACAGAGATATTTTACAAAGAGATAGAAACATCAAGTTTCTATGTAAAGAATCGTTTCATCTAAGAAACTGCTAAAGATAAATTAGCAACAGCATTAAGAGAATGGAGCATTAAACTAATAGTATTATTCTAATAAGATTAAACTTAATTAACGGGCCCAATATTTCCAGACTATCTGTTGTGATTTTTTAGATTATTCAAACCTTATCTCAATTAATTCTGCTTACTAACCAGATTTCCTACGTTTAGACTTAGAAAATAATAGAAAATAGGCTAATAATCTAATTGAGACACTTCCACGTGGAATTTCCAGAAATGATTTCTGGCTTGTGGAGAAGCTCATGTGTTTTAGCCTCTCCACAAATTTTCGAGACTAGAACACCTCCAATGCTACAAAAACTAACAGTAGCCACTTAAGCACCATGAGTTAGGAGTCATAGTGGGCCAAGTCATCAATTAATCAAAGGGTGCCCGGGTTGCCCAATAAGCAGGTTGTATCTCTCTTTGAATGCTCACAGAGGTGCTAGCAATTAGTGGGGGACAACTCTAACACATGGTATAGATCTTGTCCCCCACCTTTTCCTTTGTCAACCAATCAAATTACACTATCATCTAGTTCAACAGTCATACAACAAGATTTCAAGATCTGCAAATAGGTAACCGAAGTCTTCTAAGTCTGCACTTTTTGTTGCTTCCTCTAAGTCTGTAATTACATACTGAATTCTAGTCCTTATTATTTACTGTCCAAACCTTCTCCTAGTACAAGTTCGAGCTGGTCTTCTTTTACACAGGTCAGATCTGAGGCCTTCTCTTACACAGGTCAGATCTGAGGCTTCTTCACTGGAGTGTAAACATATTTCTTCACTAACAGTACAGGACTGAAATGCTTCCACAAATAAGTCTTTAATAGATCTGCAACATGTCACTTCGCATTTCTTCGGGTGTCGTTCTTCAAGTTCACGAGATGTGAATTTCTGATCTGCACTTACCTTCCTTTTATTTTTATCCTTCCTTTCAGGTACAAAGATGCAAATTTTCTTCACAATATAGGTTCAAAATGCCAGTACAAATTTCCACAGTACTGCAAAGAAACAATATTGTATATCTGCAACAATTTAATGAGGGTCTGCAACAATTCCAATGTGTAATCTTCACCGGTCCCCAAGAATAAGCTGTTATCGATCTGCAACAATGACTAGTTGTCTTCACCAATCCACAAGAATGAACTACCTATAAGTCTGCGAAAAAAGGATCGTTGAAGAAAAAGACCTCTTTACACAAGTCTGCAAACGAGTTCTGGAATGGTGGTCACAGGTCCAGAAACAAATGTTTCCTCAGATCCGCAAAGTGATATCTGAAATATGATCCCTTTCAGCTAGTTCATGAAATGTGAACTTTACTCCTCTTCGCTTTCTAATATCTATCTCATCTATGGATTTTTTTTTCTTAAACGAATGCCTTGAATTTGTATTTATACTACTAGCAAGGGATGAAATGGCACAAACTTATGGAGGAGCCGACTTGAAGCAAATAAAGTCAACCTGACAGTAATATATATATATATATATCAATGTTGCGAACATCAGCATCAGGATAAAATCAACAAGGGTCCAGAAAACCAAAAAATCATAAAAATTGGGAAAATATCAGTAAAACATCAGCAAAATTAAGATACCATAAAAATATCTTTAAAAATCGACAAACATTGGCTAGGGCAAAAAATTGTGATTTCGAGATAAAATCGGGATGTTATCAAGATGTTCGCAACACTGATATATATATATTGAGGTATATATTGTATAGGAGCTAGGGAAATTTTTAGGGTTAAGATTTTTTATTAGAATTTTAATCGAAATAGGGTTAGGAATAGGTTTTTAGAATTTTAGGAATTTATTGTCATGAGTCAAGAGAGTCAACATCATGATTACAAGACCATTCTAGGCCAAATATATCTTGTAAAAGAATTTATTTTGAGTCTAGAAGGTCCTGGAAACCTCCAAAGTACAAGTTGTCCCTAGCAACTTCAAGTCAGCCTAAAGAAGGGAATTCGACCCCTTGAAAAGGCTATAAATAGAAACAGTTTTGACCTCATTTGGCACTCACTCACTCACAAGTTTGATCTCTCAAGAAAAGGTTCAATCTGCATTTAGCCTACGAAGCAAGAAGAAAAGAAGAGCGAAGGTCTAGAAGGCAAGAAGATCTGTTTTTGGGCTCTATCTCGCTTACACCTTAGAAATAGCAAGAAAGGCTGAAATTGTAGGAGAGCAAGTTGTAGTATCAAGTTGCTAGAAGAGTAAATATTTTGATGTTGACCTTGTTGAACTTGGAAGGATTTGTCTTGCTAAAAGGAGGATCTCTTAAAGAACTGTCATAGGGGCATTGCAATAGCTATAGGGACGAAGTTGCACAGTTCAAGCTTGGAGTCGAAGTTGTTGTTGATTTTGGGTAGCATTGGATGTGCTTTGGCCACGAAAATTGGTGGAGAGGCTAAGGCACATGAGATCTCCAATACCCAAAAACGGTTTGAGCAGATTCTAAACAGTTTGGGTGATATTAAAATAATTAATATTTTTAATGGAGTCCCAAAGTTTAGACTTTGGGAAAATAAAATATTAATGTGAATTTATATAAAATTGTGTTAGAATGGTCCGAAAGTCATGGATCAAGCCATATTTAATCTTAGTCGTTGATTAGGGACTTACTCTCGGTCGTTGATGTGTCAACAAGAAAAGTATAAGAGGAGGCTTGAGGGTCACTTGGAGAACACACTGCGGGAGACCAGTCAGTTCAATTTTTGGAGCGGGGTCAGCTAAGAAATTGAACTAGTGGTCTAGTGAGCAGTTAGGAGGCAGCAAGTACAGAGCAGAGAGGCGGGATCAGCCACTGAAGATCAACACTGAGGCAGGAGAGGCAAACGCAGGGCTTTTCAGGCAGACGTAGAGGCAACAGAAGTCTGCGCAGTCACTAGCAGGGGCTGACACAGAGGGTTGGAGAGCCACGCAGAGGTCAGCCGAGCTAACACTAGGATTGGGAGAAGTGCTGGAGAATTATTTCTCTCTGTGGGTAAGCCAGTTTGGCATCCTGTTGTACTGAAGAATTGCTGAATAATAAAAACCTCCATTGCTGCACCAGTGTTCCCGCATTGGGTTTTTCCAGGCACTATTGTCCAAAATAACTTTGTCAATGTGTTGATTCTTGTGCATATGTTTGTTTTTGCATTACAGTGTGATATCTGCAGCAGTATTTATTTTAATGTTTATTGAAGTAATTTCATGAATAACTTATTGTGGAATAAGTAGGAAAAGTAAATCAGTTCCTACAGTGATAGAATTTTCACATGGTATCAAAGCGAGTAATCAGAGACAGGAAGGGAAAATTAGTTATGGGTCGAGACCACGATGCAAAGGCATCCAAGTCAAGGGACTCACACAGATTTTCAAAAGATTGCACAAAAGAAAGAGATGTTGATTTCTCTATGTTAGCTTCCCGGTTGGAAGAAGAAGTGGCGTGTATGACTAGTGTTGCATCATCAGAAGTATGGTATTTAGACAGTGGAACCTCATTGCATATGACAGGAATCAGGGAGTGTTTCTCAGAGTATCGAGAAGAGAAGATGAACTTTCAGATCCTCATGGGGAACAAGGCAAAGTGTTCTCCAGTAGGGAAGGGTACCATAGTCTTTCAGACAGAATCAAGAGAACGGTTCCGTGCTACAAATGTGCTGCATGTACCAGGTTTGCAGATGAACTTACTTTCCATATCGCAACTACAAGGCAAGGGCTATGACATCTACTTCATCAAGGAGAAGGTATACGTCAAACACCCGAGATGGAAAAGGAAAGTGCAGATTGGGATCAAAAGTAATCGGTTGTATAGATTACAACTACAATCACCAATGGCACTAATAAGCAGTGATGGAGACAAGGACTTGAACGAACTATGGCACAAAAGAATGGGTCACTCGCACCATGGAGCTCTGAGAATTCTCAGGAGCACTGTAACAGGAGTTCCAGATCTAAGTACGGAACGAGATGATGTATGCAGGGGATGTGCTCTAGGAAAGTATGCCAAGGCAACATTTCCTAGGAGCAAACACAAGGCCAAGAGTGTACTAAGATTGATACACACAAATATCTACGGACCTATGTCCGTCAAAGCTCTCAATGGTGTTGAGTATTTCGTTACCTTCATTGATGACCACTAAAGGAAAACTTGGATTTATTTTCTGGAAACCAAGGATGAGGTTTTCTGTCGATTCAAGGAATTCAAGGCTCTGGTGGAGAATCTGACTGCGAAGAAAATAAAATTTTTGCGCTCAAATAATGGTGGAGAATATGTCAATAAAGACTTCACTGATTTTTTCACTAAGGAAGGCATCAAAAGAGAGTGGACAGCTCCCTACAATTCGAAGCAGAATGGGGTAGCAGAAAGAAAGAACAGGACTATTGTAGAAGCAGTTAGGGCCATGATGTATGATCAGGATATGCCAAAATTCTTGTGGGCAGAAGCATGCAACACAACAGTCCATGTTCAGAATAGGACTCCACATCAAGGATTGTTCAAGATTACTCCAGAGAAAGTCTTCACAGGGAAGACACCTGAAGTTAGTCATTTCAGGATATTTGGGAGTTTAGCATATTGTCGCATACCCGAAGAAAAGAGAAAGAAGCTGGATCAGACAGCAGAAAAGGGTTATCTGATGGGATATAGTGAGAATGCTAAGGCATACAAAATCTATCTCCTAGGGAGCAGGAAGGTAGTAGTACGACGAGATGTAAAGTTCATGGAGGACAGGGCTTTCAGAATATCTCACAAGATGCATTTCGAGGAGCAGTCAAAAGAGGAGTCGTTGGTTAAGCCTCTTCAACCAACAGAAGTAAAGAATTCTTCCTCAGGACAGGAAGATTCTCAAGATGAGGAGTAGCGAACAGAAGCACCTACTGGCAGAGGAAGCACTAGCAGGGAACTTCGTTAGATTCTGCGAGATGCAGAGGACTTCATCGATGCGCCAAGAAACAATAAGAGGGAGCGAAAACAACCGGATAGATATCAAGTATTAGTAGCTCAAGATGGAGAGCCTACCAGTTTCAAGGAGGCATCTCAACATCAGGTTTGGCTTGATGCGATGGTGGAGCTATACAACTCCATAATGGTAAATGATGTCTGGGAGGTGGTGCCAAGGCCTCAAGACAGATCAGTCGTAGGTTCAAGATGGATCTACAAGATCAAATATGTTGCAGATGACAGTGTTGAGAAATACAAGGCCAGGTTTGGGGCTAAGGGGTATGCTCAAAAGGAAGCGATTGACTATGAGGAGACCTTCGCCTCGGTAGCCAGGTATACATCTATTAGAACCGTGACATCTCTTGCAGCCCAGATGGGATGGGAGATCCATCAGATGGATGTCAAAATGACATTTCTGAAAGGGGTAATAGAAGAGGAGGTATAGATTGAACAACCAGAGGGCTTTGAAACTCATGAGAAGAAGTCTCATGTATGCAAATTGAAGAAAGCCTTGTATAGGCTGAAACAGGCACCGAGAGCATGGTATGGTCGAATAGATGGTCACTTGCATAAGATGGGGTTTGCAAGAGCGGCGCGGATCCGAATCTCTACTATCTGGTTGTAGAGAATGAGCCGCTAATCTTAGTATTGTATGTGGATGATCTCTTTTTGACAGGATCATCCAGACTCATTGGGGTCTACAAGAAAAATCTAGCATCAAAGTTCAATATGAAGGATTTGGGATGAATGCACTACTTCCTAGGGTTGGAAGTTTGGCAGCAAAAGGGGGAAATCTTCCTTGGGCAAGGGAGGTATGCTACAGAAATCCTGAAAAGATTTGAGATGGAGGACTATAGACTTATGGCTATGCCAATGATCACCAATTGGAAGAAGATTGATGCATCAGGAGACAAGGATGTCGATCCCACCCTATACAGGCAGCTCATAGGGTCCCTGATGTATTTGGTCAATACAAGACCAGACATTTGCTATGTTGTCAACTCCCTCAGTCAGTTCATGGTGGAACCGAAGAGGGTGCATTGCGCAGCAGCCAAACAAGTTTTGAGGTACTTACAGGGAACAGTCGATTATGGACTCTTGTACACCAGGAGTAAGGATATCAGATTGAGTGGATTTATTGATGTAGATTGGGCAGGAAGTTCAGTGGATCGAAAAAGCACCTCTGGGTACTGTTTCAACATTGGATCAGGAATGACCTCTTAGTGTAGTAGGAAACAGAAGTCCATGGCTCTAAAGCTCATCTGGAGCAAAATATATGGTGGCAAGCACAGCTTCATGTGAGGCCATATGGCTTAGAAAATTGCTCGTGAACCTATTCAGAAAGAATATGGAGGCGACCAAGATCATGTGCGATAATCAGAGTTGCGTCAAGCTCTCTGAGAATCCGGTGTTTCATGATAGGTTGAAGCATATTGATATCCGGTGTCACTTTGTTAGGGATTGTGTCCAACGAGGAGTTGTACAGTTGAGCTACACTCCTACAGGAGAACAGGTGGCGTACATCCTCACCAAGGCCCTTGGAAGGACTAAGTTTGAGTACTTCAGGGAAACGATGGGGATGGTAAAGAACCTATTTCAGTAGCAAAAATGGGAGTAATAACAGCAAGGACGCTAAGGGAGTTGCAGTGCGGATGCAGTGTTGGGAGAAAGGACCAGCCGCAGCATGGATGCAGAGGGAGTTGCAGCACGGATGTAGCAGTGGCAATTGCAAGGCCATGGGTAGCAATACAGGATGCAGCAGTGCAAAGGATGTTGGGCAGCAGGCCTAGCATCAGCACAGGGTCCGATTTTGGATGATCAGAGTGATGCTCAGTGAGGAGTATTACTAGAGCACAGTCCTCGCTAAGAGGGAGTGGTGATTTGGGGTAGCATCGGATGTGCTCTAGCCACGAAAATTGGTGGAGAGGTTGAAACTATGGTTTGGAGTAGGTTGAACGAAGGTTTGACTCTTGTTGACTTTTGAAGACTTTGACTTATTTAAGTAAGAATTGTTAGGGCTGACTTGGTGCTTGGAGGAGATTTGACTTTGGTCTTTGGATCTCGGTTTTCTCATTTGATCTGATTCTATAAGAAGGGAAGAGATTCTTTTGGGTTTCCCCCTTGGAGGTGTTTTTCCTAGGCTTGGAGCCTACTTGTGTCTATTGTCTTTATTGTTTATGCTCTTGATAGTCATTTGATCAAAGAATCTAACAAAGAACGATAAGAAGCTAACTAAAGTTCACAAGCAATTATTAAGGATAAGGAGAATTGTTTAAATAGCTACCCTACTAGATTCTCCAACATGGTATCAAAGCTAAGGTGAAGAAGAAGGAAGCTTCGAGATCATCTTGTTGGCATAAGAGAAGGTTGCTTGTCAAAGGGAATCATTTGCAAAGGACATAAGGAAAGGCATAAGGAAGAAGACCTCATCATCTTAACAAGGATCAAGCTCTCATTAAAGGAAGAAAGATTACTACATCAAGCTCTCGTTGAAGTTCGCATCACCTGAAGAAGGACATCTATCTCTCTTGAAGGCTCTTTGCTTTTGAAGGAAAAACTTAAAGGCAAGTTGCTCTATATTGAGAAAGAACATTGATCTCTCTCTCTCTTGGAAGGCTCATTGAAAGACATCTTTGTAGGAAGCATCTTACAAAGCCAACGAAGACAAGGAAGCATCAAGGATCCTGAGATTATCATCTACTCTTTGACGCAACTTGAAGACACTATTCAAGGCATTCTAGAAGTCATCTCTTGAAGGACATCATTAAAGTCCCTTGAAGATTCTTGAATGCATCAAGTTGAGAGCATCATCAAGAAGGACATTTCTTTGACAAATACCATATTGTTCTCCATGTCTCAATCTACAAATCAAATGACTTCGTTTTGCAAAGAAGGCAACAAGCTCGTTGGATCAACAAGCTTTCTAGCATAGAAGAAAGTTAAAATTGGCAGCTAGGGCCAAACTCCATGTGGGTCATATTATTTATGGCAGCTGATATTTTTATCGGATCCCTCTCATTGAGAGGTGTAGGATTGATCTAAAGATCATCTGATTCCGATAAGTATTTATGAAGTTATGAATTTATTTATGTTATGGACAAATTGTTAAGTCGGCCAGCGACTTATGTAGGCTTAGAAGCCCAACAGTCATGTCTATTCAACCTCTACGTTTTAGTATAAATAGAAGAGGACTTCAAGTCATTTCTACACACACTTGGATCTCTTCCTCTCTCTACTTGTCTTTGGGTTTTAGTAGGAGGAGAGATCATAAGGAAAAGCCGGAAAAGCCGGAACTGCCGGAAAAGCTAGAACTGTTGAAAAAGCCAGAACTGCAGGAAACGCCAGAAAAGCCGGAAAAGCCCAAAATACTGGAAAAGCCAAAGCAGGAACTGTCGGAAAAGCCAAAACTGTTGGAACTGCCACAGCTGTTGGAAAAGCTGGAACTACCGAAAAAAGTCGAAAACGCCAGAAAATCCAAAATACCGGAAAAGTCAGAAAAGTCATAAACACCGGAAAAGCCGAAAATGCCAAAACTGTCGGAAAAGCTGGAACTACTGGGAACTGCCGAAACAGCCCGAGCATCTGTCTCCAAATGAAGGCAACATGATGTATGAGATCATGGGCTACATAATAAGCAGCATGATGATATGAGCATGGGCAGCATAATGATGCATGATGATATGAGTATGGGCAGTATGATGAATGAGATCATGGGCAACATAATAAGCAGCATGATGATATGAGTATGGGCAGTATGATGTATGAGATCATGGGCAACATAATAACCAGCATGACGATATGAGCATGGCCAGCATAATGATGCATGATGATATGAGCATGGGCAGCGTAATGATGAATGAGATCATGAGCATGGGCAGCTTGATGATGAATAAGACCATGGAAGATGCAGCATGATGAGAAGCATGAAGATGAGAGCAACTCAGTCATCAAGGTTCAACACATGTGACAGTACAGCAAGGTGTCAAACGGTAATGTGCACAAATAGACGAGATGCAGCACTATGATAGGTGAACAAGTCACCTTAGAGAATCAGTTGAAGCAATATGTCTTCAACTAATCTCATGCTGATAACAAAAGTCAAAGTGATTGACTTCTATTGTAAATGTACTATCTCTTTCACTTTCTCTACTGAACTTTGAAGAACATAAAAGAAGAATTGGTCGAGGGTTTCCCCACTTTGGGGTTTGTCCCTGGCTAGCACCACATCTTGTGTCCTCTTGTCTTGGCTTGTCTTCTGCGATTTATATTTATGTTCTATCTGCAGTTTATTTTATGCTGATGTGATTGCTAATGTGGAAAAGAAATTGAAATAAATTGCTGTAGCATAGAACATACGTAAAATTAACATGGTATCAGAGCTGAGGTGAAGACAATGCCCAAGCAAGAGTGAAAGAGCAATCACCAAAGACAATAGGAACAAGACAAAACGATCAATGAGTTCCACCTCTCTTCTAAGTTAACAAAGGGTGAAGTCGAAGCAGAACATATTATCAGAATGGCGTAGCGGAAGTTTCTGATGGCCCATCTAAAGATCACTTCATTGGGAAGTTCGGATCTAAGGGTGGAAGGAAAGGCAAATGCCTTGGTTGCAAGAAGTTCAGCCATTATGCGAAGGAGTGTCCAAAGGTAATGCAGGTCATCAAGGAAATGGTCGACTCTTCAAAGAAAGCAAGGAACCCCGAATCACTTTTATGTACCTGGTTGCAAGAACCTGGTGTCCATCTCGGAAATGGAAGTCAAAGGTTTCAGGGTGGCACTCATCGATGGAAACGTACGTGTTTGGAAATAGAATTTTCAAAGATGTTTTTGAGTTCAGGGTTGTATCAAATTGCAGGAAGTCCACTGGAGACCATGTCCATTGTCACGTAGCACTGAAGGTCTATGAGTCAGATGGTGACAGGGATGTTTGAATTCAAAAGGAGCATGAAAGTACATGTCTGAGATGTACCGAAGGAAAATCTTACAAGGGGACCATTCCCCTCATGTAGCAGGTCAACAGATTTGGAACAACCCAAGGGGTCTGAGATTGATAATCAGGAATCTCGCATATGAAGGTGGAAGAAAGCCCTATATGGCTTGAAGCAAAACACCCCAAGCATAGTATGAGAGGATCGATAGCTGTCTGATAAAGCTGAGATTCACTAGGAGTGAAACGGATCCAAACCATCTGAAGGTTGTGGATGATAGACCTCTCATACCAGCACCTTATGAGGACGACCTACTTCTAACAGGTGCAGACCCTCTCATTTGCAGAAGTAAGAGGGAGCTGGATTCCATATGTGGAATGGTGAACTACAAGTCTGTGACTGCCTTGAGGATCTTAGCTTTCAAAAGTTATATGGTAGTGATGTCGGACCAAATTTGTGAAATGCCTCTGAATTTCATAAACTCATTCGCGTTGATGTTCTTGGTGAACTTTCATCCGGACGTATGTTTTGCAGTTAGCATGGTGAGCTCATAATTGGTTGAACCTGACTGGATTGGTGCCAAGAATCTTCTGAGATGTCTTCGGGGCACAATCTCTCATGGATTGAGATACACTACCGGAAATAAGAAACGGCATGATTATTCGAATGTTGATTGGGCAGGCAGTGTGGAGGATCACTAGAGCACTTCTTAGTGATGTTTCTCTTTGGATTCTACTTCGATATCATGGATGAGCAAGAAGCAGAAGTTGGTTGTTATAAGCACTGCTGAGACCGGATACATATCTACGAGTATGATCTCATATGAAGCTGCCTAGTTAGGGAAGCTCTTCAAGTGAACTGTTTGTACCACTGTGACTCTCTGCGACAACTAGAGGTGGGATTTGATTATTGAGGAATCTCGTATTCGACGATTGCTCCAGCAGATAGACATCAAATGCTACCTTATCTGGGATATGGTAAGTCTATGAGCAAGGAAGCTCCATCGCTATGAGATGATGTACAAGTTGCTACACTTTGTCTAAGCCCCGGGGGAAAGATCAAATCTGTGATTTTCCTGAACGACTTGGAGTCGTCAACAGACCCTTGTACAAGGGTACTACATGTTGTATACATTGAGCTCTGGGGGCCTGTGGTTCTTACTGGAGCAACATACGACCACAGGGTGACTCACCCTCCCCTGGTGGTGTGCACTGGGACAGGATGATTCGCTCTCCTGTGGACAAGATGACTCGCTCTCTTGTGGGACAAGATGATTCGCTCTCTTGTGGGACAGGATGATTCGCTCTCCTCTGGACAGGATGATTCACTCTCCTATGAACAAGATGATTCGCTTTCCTGTGGGACAAGATGATTCGCTCTCTTGTGGAACAGGATGATTCGCTCTCCTGTGTAGCAGGATGATTAATTCTCCTGTGAGGTCTAGATGATGTGTTCTCCATGACGATTGTGTAGCAGGATGATTAATTCTCCTGTGAGGTCTGGATGGTGTGTTCTCCATGACGATTGTGTAGCAGGATGATTAATTCTCCTGTGAGGTCTGGATGACGTGTTCTCGATGACGATTGTGTAGCAAGATGATTAGTTCTCCTATGAGGTCTAGATGATGTGTTCTCCATGGCAATTGTGTAGCAGGATGATTAGTTCTCCTATGAGGACAAGATTGATTAAGTTCTCTTGTCAAGGCATCCTACCCATGCAGTCTGGGACTCATAGGAAGTACCTCTCATCTGATCAATGAGCAGGGAAATGAGGATAGGGACCATAGAAGTACCGATGGACGCATCACTGTATCTACCGTACTCCCTATGCTAGGATGACCTTCATTGATCTGGGATCAATGATACTGGTCTGGGACCAGTGGTAGGAGTTGTACCCACTATGACACTGACTTCGGGTCGATTGAGAACTGGTCTGGGACCAGTGGTACACATTCTGAGACTGACTTCGGGTCAGTGGAGAATGGTATGACACATTCTCGACCAATTCTTCTTCTTCATGGTTCAGCAGAGCTAAGTTAGCAGAGCAGAGCCAGCAAAGCTGAGTAGAGTAGAGCAGAGCCAACAGAGCTTAGCAGAGCGGAGCCAGCAGAGCTGAGCAGAGCAGTGCAGGGCACTGATCGCAGAGATAGTACAGTTGAACATATGGATCAGCAGATGGAGTTCTCCCTAGTTGAGAAGGAGTGTTAAAATTGGCAACTAGGGCCAAACTCCATGTGGGTCATATTATTTATGGCAGCTGATATTTTTATTGGATCCCTCTCATTGAGAGGTGTAGGATTGATCTAAAGATATCAGATTCCAATAAGTATTTATGAAGTTATGGATTTATTTATGTTATGGACAAATTGTTAAGTCGGCCAGCAATTTATGTAGGCTCAGAAGCCCAACAGTCATGTCTATTCAACCTCTACGTTTTAGTATAAATAGAAGAGGACTTCAAGTCATTTCTACACACACTTGGATCTCTTCCTCTCTCTACTTGTCTTTGGGTTTTAGTAGGAGGAGAGATCTTAAGGAAAAGCTGGAAAAGCCAAAAAAGCCAGAATTGTCGGAAAAGCCGAAACTGCCAGAAAAGCCAAAACTGTCGGAATAGCCGGAAAAGTCGAAAACGCTGGAAAAGCCGAAAAGCCGGAAATATCGGAAAAGCCGAACAAGTCGGAACTGTTGGAAAAGTCGGAACTACGAGGAAGTGTCGAAACAGCCGGAGCATCTGTCTCTGAAGGAAGGCAACATGATGTATGAGATCATGGACATTATAATAAGCAGCATGATGATATGAGCATGGGCAGCATAATGATGCATGATGATATGAGTATGGGCAGCATGATGTATGAGATCATGGGCAACATAATAACCAACATGATGATATGAGCATAGCCAACATGATGATGCATGATGATAGGAGCATGGGCAGCATAATGATGAATGAGATCATGAGCACGGGCAGCTTGATGATGAATAAGACCATGGAAGATGTTGCATGATGAGTAGCATGAAGATGAGAGCAGCCCAGTCATCAAGGTTCAACACATGTTACAGTACAGCAAGGTGTCACACGATAATGTGTAGCAAATAGACGAGATGCAGCACTATGATAGGTGAACAAGTCACCTTAGAGAATCAGTTGAAGCAATATGTCTTCAACTGATCTCATGCCAATATCAAAAGTCAAAGTGATTGACTTCTATTGTAAATGTACTATCTCTCTCACTTTCTCTACTGAACTTTGAAGAACATAAAAGAAGAATTGATCAAGGGTTTCCCCACATTGGGGTTTGTCCCTGGCTAGCGCCACATCTTGTGTCCTCTTGACTTGGCTTGTCTTCTGCGATTTATATTTATGTTCTATCTGCAGTTTACTTCATGCTGATGTGATTGCTAATGTGGAAAAGAAATTGAAATAAATTGCTCTAGCATAGAACGTACCTAAAATTAACAAGGATTGATTTGTTGCTCACAGAAAATGAAGTCATGTAATATGCTCTTGGAGAAATTACTCAACCAGACAAAGAGAAGACTCAAGAATTAGCAAGATATAAGAAGGGAGAGGTGAGGGCACAAAGGATTATTGAATCCATCAAGGATCATCTTATTCCCTTTGTTGTTGATTTGTGTACATCTAAAGCTATCTATGATAAGTTGGTGAAATTGTACTCTCTAAGTACATCAGGTAAGAAAATATCCTTGAGGAATCAACTATATAGAACAAGGATGTCAAAGGATGAAGATATGTCCTCATATCTTATGAGGATCTCACAATTAAGGCACCAATTGCAAAGGCTCGAGGAATTCATTTCTGATTCAGAGATGACTACTTGTGTACTAAATGCTTTGCCACCTGAATGGAGTAGTTTTGCAATTAGTGTTTACTCAAGAAAAGATACTACTAGCTTTGATGAACTTTGGGCTCAATCTATTTTGGAAGAAACAAGGATAAAGGCAAAGGATGACATTGAATCCAATGAAAAGTCTCAAACCTTTGTTCTAAAAAACAAGAAGAAGAAAGGGAAGTTTGGGAAGTCCAAAGGAAAACAATATATCTCTAAAATACAATGCTATGGATGCAATGCATAGGGACATTTTAAGAGGGATTGTTCAAACAATCCTCAAAAAAAGAAGAACAACAAAAGGAAGAAGAGAAGTGGAGCTCACATAACGGAAGAAAAGGAAGAACCTAAGAAGCCAAAAGGTGAAGATCCCAAGTATCTATATTATTAAAGGAAGATCCATCTTTATTAGGTTCATTTGCAATTTATCTTTCTTTTAATAAAAAGTAGCTAAAGTAGCAAGCATCATTACATTCACTAGAAGAGTCTTTATTTTTATGAAGCATAGCATCATAGAAGGAAGCATATGATAGTAGAAGATTTAGAGTCTACATGATCAATTTGCTTTGGAAGAAGTCATCTAGCTGGCAAGAATGAGTAGATTGGAATCATCTTACACATCATAGTTCATCCACGTATCTTCTAACATAATGTTAGAGGTAGTCATTTTGCAAGAAGGGTCATCAGGATCCTCCAATAAGGACCATCATTTAGGGTAGGTTATTTGGGAAGAAGCATTATGACATAACTAGTATGTCCTACTTAATATGGAAATAATAGTCTTGAAGGATGAAGGGATGCAGATGGTCAAGTTACAATATGAAAGGCATAACTGAATTCTTTCTCCTCTTAAATAAGGAAGCTTATCTACTAAAAGGATAAAGCGAGCTCAGGGCAGCCAAATGGTTATATGGAAGAAAAGGTATGCATGTCGTTAGTAACCTTTTCTCTAGAAGGTAGAATTCATGGCTACAAGAATCTTGCAGAAGAGTTGGTCATAAACACTAGCTTGAGAGGTCTTCTGTGTGATAATGCAATGCTTGGAAAAAGGAGTTGGTATGCTTTGGAATGGCTAAACATCAAGAATCTTCCACAAGATAGCATGACTTTGTAATGACGATATTGATCAACAACGAAAATGGGCTCCTGATGAAAGAAAGAGCGTTGATAATGATAACTCCAAGGAAGCGGATATTGCAGCTTGCTCCATGGACACTTTGATCGAAAGCATGGAGAAGGATTGTTCTTCAATATGAAGATAGACCATGAAAAAAGATGTTGATCTCAAAGGAAACAAGAAAGCAAAATTTGATTTTAGGACAAGAGGTCATCATGTTGAGATATGTACAATATTAATGTTTTGGTATTGGTTATTTGGTTGGTATATGGTTTTGCTACCAGGAAGGATATTGCAGAAATACATAATGGTAGTTGAGACGAGTGTATCTACAACTATTTGTGTTAAACTCAATTCAATAAATAGATGGATTCAATGAATGACTTTGATAATCCTCGGAAGATTATATGGATTGAAAGATAGCAGTACAAAGAGATAACCTGATGTTAATATTTTGAAGATCACTTTCATGATTTGAAAAAGCTATGTCTAGCTCTACTTTGATTGACTCAATATAATGCCTTTGTTGATGATGACTAGAGGAAAGTGATGTGAAAGATTAATGGCCTGAACCCTGTCACAAGAAAGTTTGGCTCCATTACAAAAACTCAACATCATGATATGAAGAAGGGAAGGAGAAGCCATGCAACTACTTGAATATCTCCATGCAACTTCCCAATTGAAAGGAAGCTAGGAATCTCCTCTATGCTTAAGAGGGAGATAGAAGTCTCCTTAGATGTTGAAGAAAGAGAAAGGATCTATTCCATAATCAAGAGGGAATGATGATCTCCTCTTTGGTCGAGAGGGAACAATGTTAGACATCATATTCTCAATGTATCATGCACTAGACCAGGACTAACAGTCGTAAGTCTTAGTGAAGGCATTAGGAAGGAGAATGAAGGATTGGATAAGCATCTAAGATTGATACTCCTTGACAATATAGAAACCAAGATAGGAAGTTGACTGACACTCTTTGAGGATCGGACAAGTATCCAAGACAAGAGTCATCGAAGAGGACCAATCTTATCTAAGGATAGGTAATACAATATAAGAATAAAACATAAAAGGGCATATCTAGTGAACATTTGGATGGGGTACGTGCCTTAGAGGTAGTGTGGTGTCTCACGTAAAGCCTCCCAACACTATGCTCTAAAATAAAATGAGCTTGTTAGTTAAAGGCCTTACTATGATGACAGTGTTGGTTATGATGTTGATGCTTAAAATATGACTTATCAATCCGACACTTTTTAAGAGAACTCTATAGTTTGAGAATATCCTTGTATCGATTGTACAATTATGAATACCTCCCTAATTAAGAGGGAGCATTGGAAAATGCAACTAGTTTCATTCTTCATAATTGTCATTGAACTCATATCATTTTGTATGTTTTATGTAACAAGCAAAAGAATAAAGAAAAAGATTGTTTTCAAGCATGGGTTTCATGCTCCTAGGGTTTGTCAAGTCATAAAAATAATTGTAATGGGTCAAGAGAGTCAACATCATTTGTATAAGTCCCATTTGGATAAGTTGTAACATGTAAAAGAATTTATTGAGTTTAGAAAGTCAAAATAGCCTCCAAGACCAAGTTGGCCCTAACTTTGAAAAGTTGGCATAAGTGAAGGGATATTCGACCTCATTAGCACAAACTTCTGCAGTTTGATCTCAACAAAGAAAGTCAAGAAACCAACAAAAAAAGTCAAGGATGCAAGAGAAAGACCAAGCAAAGGAAGAGAATTCAAAATCTTATTTATTTTTGTCCACACGTGCGAAAATTAGGGTTTTCGCAGTTGTTGCAGGGTAAAGTTGTAGATCTGAATTGAGGGTGGAAATTGTGATTTCAAGCAAGTTGAAGGAGGGTTTGACTCTCGTTGACTTTGAAGACTAACTTATTTTAGGAAGGATTGTTAGGGTCGACTTGATGCTTCGAGGAGGTTTGACTCTAGTCTTTGTGTCTTGGTTTTCTCATTTGATCTGAGAAGAGAAAAGATTCTTGTGTTGTCCCCTCAGAGGAATTTTTCCCTAGCTTGGAGCCTACTTGTGTCTATGGTCTTTATTGTTTATGCTCTTGATAATCGTTTGATGAAACAATCTAATAAAGAACGATAAGAAACTAACTAATGTTCACAAGCAATTATTAAGGATAAGGAGAATTATTTAAATAGCTGCCCTACTAGATTCTCCAACACTAAGCATTCCAAGTCATATCATCTCTATGAGATCTAGTTAGTAGATGTCATAAATCAAGTATCACTAATGGGCAAGCAAACTTCAGAGTCTACATGTCATTATATAATGAAGGATTATAAGATTCATAACATAAAAAGAGTTGACTTGAGTAACTCAGAAATGCTATGAAAGGATTGAGGCACCTTTGTTGGAGTAAGTTGGTACATGACAAACTATGAGAAGGTCAAAGGGTCAGATCTCTGCAAGGATGGACATGTAATGTTAAAATAGGTACGTATATTCTTTGCAACTAATGACCTATGCTACATATAATGTTAAGTCTTTTAGGTCACGAATAAGTTGCTCTCTTTGAAAGATAAAGATGTGTTAGAAAAAGGGTTTGTCTAGATTGTTGATATGTTAGCATACAAATTCTTTCCTTGCATAAGAAAACTAGGCTTTTTGAAAGGATCTTCATATCATAGATAGCTTGACAATAAAAATTCTAGGGTTTTGCATCTAACTCTCTAGTATGCTTCTATAATTTGAAATTCTTGGATGGCAAATCTTAAGGACTGTGGAGAAACAAGGGTTTGTAAACCCTAGCAAAGGTTTGAGTTAGGAAGCCTTAGGAATAGAAACTCTAATTAATTGTTTCCACTGTAATAAGAACACCTCGCTCTTGAGAATGAAAGGAATGACATCATGCTAATGTGAAGATAAAGTTGATGAAAAGGTCCAAGATTAAGAGGCAGCTAACCCTTCTCAAAAGATAAGTACTCTACATCTCCTTGATTACTACTAATGATATTGTCTTTGTACTTTGCCTTTTTGTTCTTTCATTGTCTTCTAATAAAGGTTGCAGGACAAGACAAGAACAATCTAGACTTGACTAACAGGTGGAAGAATTGAAAGAATGTAGAAAAGAACAAAGATTTTGAAAAGGAAGAAAGTTGTTTGAAGTATGCAACATGAAAGGGAAGAAGTTCACCTCCCTCAGATGGAAAGAGGGAGCTATAAGGTCTTGGATGGATACAATATTAATTGAAGTTTAACTGAAAAACCAGAGAAGCTTGTGATCAAAAAGAGATGACTAATCTAGAACAATATCCTGTAGCAAGAAGTTAAAGAGTTTTGATATTGTTGTACTAGTAGTTGATTAGTTTGATCCGGGAATACATTGATTGGGTTGACAGTACTAATGTTGATAGAGATATTATTGTTGATTGGAAGTTGATATAATATCTTAGAAGAGCATGAAAGCATAACCCTGTTATGAAGAAAGAAGATGTGAAGGCTTGTGCAATTAGTTGTGAAGAAGTTTGGTTCCATAAGATGTTTGATGAACTACTTGATGACATGTTGAATTCAAAGTTGCATGAAGATTGTCAAAGAACCAGGAACGTCAAAGCTCGTTATGACGTGATGTAGGTAGGAGCCAAGAAGCTACAACATATCTCCATGGCAGAACAAGTAGTTAACACACTGACGATTATTCTTGACAAGCTTAGGATTGTGGCTATTTCTCCCAGTTGAGAGGGAGTGAGGATTGCCTCCCTGGTTGAGAGCGAGTGAGGATGGACATCGTATTCTCCATGTGTCATGCACTATGGCCATAACTAACTATCATAAGCCTAGTGAAGGCACTAGTAGGGAGAATGGTGGATTGGATAAGCATCTGAGACCGATATTCTTTGAGGATTTGTCTCCAAGATAAGAAAAGTCTCAAGGACCGATATTCTTTGACAATGTGTATCCAAGAAAAGAATAGTCCTATGAGGACATACCTGGTGAACATCTGGATGGGATATGTACCTAGAGAGGTGGTGATGTCCAAATTTATGCCTCCTAGTATTGCGCTCTGATCTAGTGGACAGATAGAGCTTGTTAATCAAGGCCTTGTTATTTTTGACAATGCTTGTTATGTTGATGCTTATCAATCTGAATCCTTTCTTATATGAATATTTCAACTTGAGAGTATCTTGTTGTATCATTCTGAATACCTCCCTAGTTAAGAGGGAGTGTTGAAAATGTAACTATTGTAGGTCTTCATAATGTAATTCAAATGTATCATTGATGTATTTATTATATTCATTTACTATTATTATTTTATTTCTAGTCAAAGCATGTTCTTCATGCTTATATGGTCAATTGAGTCCAAAATAATATTTTATGAGTCAAAAGAAATGCAATTGAGTCAAGTCCCATTTGGACTTTTGTAAAGAAAGAGAAAAAGAAATTTTATTCAATCAAAGTCCACTAAAAGTTCTCAAGTCGCCCTCCTTGGGATCAAGTCAGCATGGGCTTCCAAGAGCCACCTATTCGACCTCCTGGATAGATATATATAGAGGACAGTTTGATCATTTACCCATCATCATCACACATATCTTCTACATCTAACTAATCAAGAAAAGGATGAAGTCGAAGGAGAAAAAGGAAGCTCGCACAAATGGAGAATTTCAGTAAAGAAAAGGCCAAATTTCAAAGCTTATTATAGGCCCAAAATTTTAGGGGCTCGAAATTTTAGGGGCCAAAATTACAAGGCCAAAATTCAAGAGTTGAATAGACTTGGGATAGTTTGACCATGTTTGACTTTGACTTTGGAGGTGACTTGGAGGAAGGTTGGAGTTGACGTTTTGGTGGCAATTTTGGGTCTTGGTCTTGGTCTTGGATATCTCATTTTGATCTAATTCTATAAGAGAAGGATTTTTGGGTTTTCCCCCTTGTGGGGTTTTTGCCCTGGCTTGGAGCCTAATTTTTGGTGTCTCTTGTCTTTTGCGCATTATGTCCTCTATGTTTTGTTATTATGTAATTGTTTGATGTCATAAATAAACAAGTAAAGCTAAGAAAAGAATAAATATCAATCAAGAGTAATTACCATGAAAAGAAATTCTATCAACTAATAGAATTTCAACAATAGGCGTTCTCAAGTTGACAAATTTCCCTATGAAAAGGTTATAACAAATCATCATCAACCTTGTCAGCATCTCTTACATAAGGTAAGTTAGAATCTCTAACATCATCAACATCATTATTAATATCAACTAGTTGGAATCTTTGACATTGTTAGCATCAACTAGTAGCCACAACTGGTCGGTACTGAAATCTTAGTTAGTACTACTGACATGTGGCATAACATTTAGCATCACCTAGTCATCGTAACTTTGGTCGATACCACTGACCCATTCTAGTCAGTACTCCTGACCTACACTAGTCTTGGTTCACCATCCTAGTCAATCCCTGCGACTCATGGTGAAACTCCAAAAGAAAAACTCTATCTAAGAAACTAGGCCCGATGCTAAATGAGCTCCTCATCCAATTTGGAGTGATTGAGCCTGATGTTGAAAGCCACACACTCAACTGAGTGAACCTGGGCTTCTAGGACCATTCTCCCCAACTAGTCAACATCTTTGACATAGGGAGACTGACTGTCCATGATGCTATCATATCAACACTCCCTCTCAACTAGAGGGGCAATCTCCACAAGCCCTAGCTTGTCCTTGAAGTATATGAGCTTCTCTCTGGACAGAGGCTTTGTTAAAATATTAGTTGTCTACTCATCAATGGAGATGTACTCGAGCCTTACTGCTCTATTCTGCACCATGTCATGGATGTAGTGGTACTTTCTTTCAATGTGCTTTCGCATGTCATGGAACATGGGATTCTTTGCTTCACACAGCTTTGATTCTCACAATATCACGGTCAGTTCTAGCTCCTAGTTCAACAATCCTACAAACAACTTTTGAATCCACTGCTTTAGTACAAGCTTCATTGGTTGTGATATACTTTTCTTTTGCAGTACTGAGTGCGACAGATTTCTTCTTCCTGCTCATCCAAGATATCATAGCAACGCCCAAACTAAAGCATATGCCTGAAGTACTCCTTTTTGCCATATGCAATCCTTGCCCGGTCAGAATCTGTATATCCCTGCAATTATACATCATTGTTTGAGACATATCTCAAACCATCATTTACAATACCACATAGATATCTCAATATGTGCTTTGTTGCAATCCAATGCTCATGTCTCAGTTTAAACTGGAACTAGCTCAACGTGTTCATTGCAAAGCAAATGTCTGGCCTAATATTAACCAAATACATCAACAAGCCAATCAACTATTAGTACATGGATGGATCTACCGAGTTGGATTGGGAGTCTCTCAACTTCTTCAAATTAGCCACCAAGGGAGTTGCCATGGGTTTACAACCCATCATGCCAAACTTTTTAAGGATCTCAATAACGTACTTTCCTTAACCAAGGAAGATTTCGCCAGGCTTCTACCATACTTCCAATCCCAAATAATAATGCATCATGCCAAGATCCTTTGTGTCAAACTCAGAGGCCAACTGCCTCTTACACTGAATGATGAGAGACTCAACACCTGTCAGACATAAGCCATCAACATATAGCAACAAAATCACAGGTGCATTCTTCACAACCTTGAAATATAGGTTTGGATTAGCATCACTCTTAGAAAACCCAAGTCTCATCGGGTAGCTATCAATTTGAGCATACCAAGATCTTGGAGCTTGCTTGAGTACATACAAGGCCTTCTTTAACCTAAAGATGTGAGATTCCTTTCCATGCACCTCAAAAACTTGAGGCTTCTCTACACCTCTTCCTCAATTACAACATTGAGGAGAGCAATCTTTACATCCATCTGATGTAAATTCCAACCCAACGAAGCAGCACGAGAAATAATAGATCTAATAGAGGTGTACCTAGAAACTAGAGCAAAGGTCTCATCATAGTCTTCTCCCTCTTTCTGGAAGAACACTCTAGCCACAAATCGCGCCTTGTATTTGTCAATACTTCCATCTGTAACATGCTTGAACTTGTATATCCATTTGGAAGTCACCACTGACTTCCCTTTAGGTCTCGGCACAATCTCATATAGATCATTCTTCATGATGGATTGATATTCTTCCATCATAGCATCCTTCCATACTTGCTGACTAGTTGCTTCTTGATAAGCAGAAGGTTCTGCATCAATAAGATTAGTCATAAAATCTGCATAACTAGAAAATATTTTTGTTTCTTAATTTCTTTGGATGTGCCACATGGAGCTACATGTCCTTCTGCTTCTTACCATGTAGATCTAAGCCATGGTGATCTCTTCTTGATCTCAAGAACACTAACAAGTTCAACAGGTTCACAAGGCCCTTTTGGCTCTTTCGGATGTTCTAAAGAACTTGAACTTTCTTCCTTAGAAGCCTCATGCTTTACTTCCTTAGACTTCCAAGATGCAACCTTCTCATGAAAGGTAACGTCTTGCCTAACCTCAACCATTTGTTGTTCTATAAGCCTTTGACGATTCACTGTAACAAACAAATATTCCTCTCTTTCCTGAAGGTTCTAGCTTCTTCCTTTTATCCTTAGGAACATGGATGTAAATTGGTCAGCCAAAGATTCTAAAGTGCCCAACCTTTGGCTTCTATCCAATAAACACTTCTTCAGGGGTCATGTCTTTCAAAATTCAATGAGGACTTCTATTTTGAATGTATACATCAATTAAGGATGCTTCTCCCCATAAGAACATTGGCAAATCTTGATCATGCACCATAGCCTTGACATATTCTTCAATGGACCTGTTTTTTCTTTCTGCCACTCCATCCATTATAGAAGAAAACAAGTTCTTTTGAAATGTAGTCTCCTCCATTGTCAGATCTTAAAATTTTGATCTTCTTTCCTGTCAAGTTCTCTACTTCGACCTTGAATTCTTCAAACTTGGTGAAGATTTCATCCTTGGCCTTCATGAGATAGATCCACATCTTACAAGAGAAGTCCTCAATGAAGGTTACATACTATAAAGATCCTCCAAGAGTTTTCACTAACATAGGGCCACATACATCAAAATGAATCAAATCCAAAATATCTTTGGATCTACTATCACTGCTTGGAAGTGATTTCTTGATATTCCTTCCAAGTGCACAACCTTTACATACACCTTCATGTTCTCTCTGCAATTTGGGAACACTTCAAACCAATTGATTAAAGGTAGGCAAGGCTCTATAATGAAGGTGACCATATCTCCTATGCCATAGTTTAGATGGATTGATTTCATCATGTGCTAAAGCTTGAGTTGGTTGATCCAAGGGTATATACAATCTTCCATAAAGAATTCCAATAACTCTAGAATCATCTATACTAGAGCCCTTAGGCCATACATGTACTTTGCTATCAACAAATGCTACTTTATCTCCTTTATCTTCCAAACATGAAATAGAGACTAAGTTCTTTCTCAAACCTGACAGATATAGCACATTGTTGAGATGAACATTGTTAACATATTCTAACTTAATGGATGCCTTTCTAAACCCTTTGACTACATAGCTATGGTTGTCTCCAAACTCTACCCTTTGAGATAGTCTTCTCTCCATCATGCTAGTGAGATTGTCACGATCTCCTATCATATGTCTTGAAGCACCATTATCTACCAACCACATGTCATCACCATCCGCAATATAACATGTTAGAGCAAAAAAGCAAAAGAAATCTTTGTTGCCTTTGGATTTCTTTGGATGTTCATCATCAGTGTTGGTTGTGGAAGCATGGTGCTTTCCTTTTCTCTTTCTATCATTCTCTCCTTGAAGACATTGCCTAATATAGTGACCAACTTTGCGACAACAATAGCATTAAATCTTTGACATATCTTTCCTTCCTTGCACAACAGATCTTCCTTTTGGTTTTCTATTCTAGAAACCATACTTCTTCTTTCCTCCATTCTTCCTCTTGAAGCGCATTGCAAATGCTTGAGAGTCTTCTTCCTTTCTATCTCTTGATATAAGCCTTGATTCTTCTTGAGCACAAGAGGTCCATAGTTCTTCAAAAGAGGGAATTTCCTTCCTGCTGCAAATGCATCCCATGATCTAGGTAGTCCATTGAATGATGTGGTCACAAGTTCCTTCTCAGAAATAGATTCATCAATTGCTTGAATTTGGTCTCTTATTTGAGAGATTCTTACAAAATATGAAGCCACAGTGTCGTCATTTGTCATCCTTACATCACGAAGCTCATTCTTCAAACTCATGACTTGACCAATGTTGTTGATTGTAAATAGCTTGGTTTGGGCATCATACATTTCCTTTGACGATTCATGCTTTGCAATATAGGGGATCAAGTGATCTCTAATGGAATCCACAATAAGACTCACAGCAGTGATGTCATCTTCCTTGAACTTCTCCTTTTCTTCCTTATTTGTTCGTTCTACAACCTTTCTCGTCACAATATCAAAAACTTTGTTCTTTTCAAGAATAAGAACAATTTTAGTCTTCCTAGCTCTGAAGTTGGAAACATCTTCTAACTTGTTCTCTAATTTCATAGAAGAAGCCATGGATGTACGTCATCGAGATAGACTTAGAAATAGTGACTCCATGTAGGGCTTATTTACCAAGGCTCTGATACCATGTTGATTTTTCAAGTGCAAAAGATACAAGCACAATATTTCTGAAAACTAATAATTACCTCTAATGATGTTGGTCTTCTTTTAATTTTTCCAGTATATTATTAAGCAATTATACTTCAAAAATTCAACCATATATAAGGAGTAGAACAGTAGAGATCACATTCCACAAAGAGACAACAAGATTTACCCTGCGAAAACCCACTAAGGGGAAAAACCCAACAACATTTTCAATAGATAAATTATTTTGTTCAACAAGAGACACACCTAGACTTCTAGTCAACAACCAAGTCAAACTAACCTTCAATAAATCTATGGTCAAACCCTCCAAGTCAAGCCTTCCAATCTGATCTAGCAACTCACTCTTCTAATCTGCCCTAGACCAAATTTCACCCTCCCAAAAACTGCCAAAATCCCAAAATTTTGGTGCCCTACAACTTCAACTACCCGAAAAAGATGTGAATATGGAGAGAATCCTTCCACGCGTGCAAGCTAGATAGATATATATATAGAGAGAGAGTGAGAGAGATGAATTTTGTCCTTTTTTTCGTTCTCCTTGTCCTTCTTGTCCTTCGCTTGAATGCCTAGAAGATGGTTACTTCAGAGAGTGCAAATTGGTGCCTTGAGGAGGAGGTCAAGTTGTCTATATATAGTGATCTCCTGGGGCCAACTTGACTAACATAGGAACCAAAATTCTAATTTCAAAAATTCAATTTTTCCTCTTTTAAAATTCCAAATAGACATGACTCAAAAATATAATTTGCTTTTGACCCTAGCATGAAGAACATACTTTACAATAATTAATGTAAATACATCAAGGGCCAAAATATACATTATGAAGACCGACCATAGTTACAAAATTCAACAATCTCCACCTTTGTGTTGTCCATCAGTTATGGATTCCTCCCAAATCTCCTTTTGGGTGAAATCATCCCACAATCTAGCCTAATCAAGAATCTTATTTATGGTTGAGATACTTGTCACAAACGTGTTGGAAATGTAACTATGTTAGTTCTTCACTAATGTACTTGAGTCATCATGTAATGTACTTGTCAAAAGAATAAAGAAAAAAAAAATTATTATTGTAACAATGACTTATTAAAGCCTGGGTTTCATGCTTGGGTCATCATTATATTAGTCAAAGTCCCAATTGTGGACTCCTAGGATTAATATTGAGTTTATAGAGTCATTGTACATTCAAAGAGACCCTTCCTGGGCTTTTGAATCATGTAAAAAGGTTTAGTATTGAGTCAAATATGATTTATATATCCTCCACATCATGTCGGCCTAAGGACCCTAATTCGACCCACAAGAAGCCTATAAATACAAGATAGTCGAAGTCATTTGAAGCATCATCTCTCAAGTAAGTTCGATATCTCAAGAGTAGTTGGAGAAGTGCAAAGTTTGTTGTCGGGAAGTTGAAAGAAGTGCGAGTTTGGGGAAGTCTAAGGAGAGGAAGAAAATTGAACTTTTGGTGCCTCTCTCTGTTTCGTGCTCTGGACTGGGAGATCAAAGTCTCCTAAGTTTCGTTGTTGCCGGAAGCCGCCTGCCTAGTCGAAGTTGTTGCAAGGCGTCAAAGATCTGGGAGGCTAACTTGGTGTGGAGGGAAAGTCTAGTCTTGGTCTAGGGTGAAGAGTCTCAAAGAATAGTATCGAAAGGAAGAATTATCTTGACTGGGTTTTCCCCTCAAGAGGGGTTTTCCCTGGCATGGTGCCTATATCTTGTGTCTCTTGTTTTGTAATCTTCATACACACATAATATGGTAATTGTTTGATGAAAGATAAGATAATAAAGAAGTAAAAGAATCCAACATGCTCACAAGTAATTATCAAGAAAGGAGTATCAAATCCTAATATAACTACTTTGATTTTCCAACATAGTATGAGAGTTAAGGTCAGGAAGAGTCGAAGATCACTTTGTTGGCATGGATTCTCCCTCTATGATGAACTACATAAGAATGGGTTACAACACTGCTGGAAGCTGGATCAAGAAGGTCATCTACTACTTGTTCAAGAAGGTCAAGAATCAAGGATTCTTGGTTGCCCTTGCAGGATCTCTTACTGATGACAATGCATGGATCATTGATAGTGGACCATCAAGACACATGACAAGTGAAAGTAGGCAACTTCATACACTATCAAAGGAGCCATCATCTCAAGCAGTGGAATTGGGTGACAACAAAAGCTATGTTGTTAGAGGCCTGGGATCAACATCGTTGAAGCTAGATAATGGATCAAAGTTGCATCTCAACAACATTCTATATGTTCCAGGTTTGAAAAAGAATTTTCTTTTTATTTCTTGTTTAGAAGATAAAGCAGAAAGAGTTGCTTTTGTTGATGGAAAAGGATTGGTTTGGGGTAAAGACTCTAGCATTGATAAAGCTAGGGTTATTGGAGTTCATGAAGGAAGTCTTTATAGGGTCATTACACCACCTCCTCAAGCTTTGGTTCATATGGAAATAAGTCCCATTGAGCTATGGCATAGGAGGTATGGTCATCTACATTATAATGTCATCCCTACTTTTAGTCAACTAGTTCATGGTATTTGTAATAAGAAGTTAGATCATGAAGGTGTGTGCAAGGGATGCTATTTGGGAAAACATACAAGAAAGCCATTTCATAATAATGAAACTAGGTCTAAAGAGCTATTAGACCTCATCCATTCCGATGTGTCTGGGCCCATGTTTGACAAATCACTTGGAGGTCATCTCTATTATGTGATATTCATTGATGACCATTATAAAGACATGGCTCTACCTCCTCAAGACAAAAGATGAAGTATTTAATAAGTTCAAGATGTTTAGGGCTGAAATGGAAATCCTAACCGAAAGAAAGATAAAAACTCTGAGGTCTAACAGTGGTGGGGAATACACTGCTAAGGAATTGATTGCATATTGTAAGGAAGCAGGTATCAAGAGGGAGCTCATTGTTCCCTATCATCTCGAACAAAACGGATTGGCCGAAAGGAAGAATAGGTCAATTGAAGAAGGCATTTGAACAATGCTCCTTGATCATGATCTACCAAAGTTCTTATGGGGAGAAGTAACGATGATAGCCATATACATTCAAAATAGAAGTACTCATAAGAGTCTTGATAATACAACACCTAAAGAAGTATTCACTAGAAAGAAGTCGAGCGTGGATCACCCATGAATCACAAGCGAAAGAAGTTGGACTCTCGAAGTATCAAAGAAATATTCGTTGGTTATAGTCTTTCCTCAAAAGCATATAAATCTACATAAAGGAAGGAAGACACATTGAAGTAAGCAGGGATGTCATATTCAATGAAAATCAAGCATTCAAGAAATCAAAGGATATTCCAATTGATTCTGATGACGAGGAAATTCCCATATTTGAAGAAGAAGAAGTTCATCATGAAAACTCTACTACAAATCTTGAAGAAGAAGGACCAAGTGAGCCTATTCAATCGATGGCTATCCCAACCACAAGAAGAGGCCAAATTGGTTGAAAGCTACATTAGAAGATGTTGAAGGACATGAAGCTGCAAAAGGTTCCTTCAGGAAAAGTAAGAAACCAAAGAGATATTCTGGCTATGCTGCATATATGACAAAGTTAATTCAAGTTGAACCATCTACATTCAAGGAATTTGCGCATCAAGAGGTTTGGAAGAAAGCAATACAAGAAGAACATCAATCCATCATGAAGAACGAGGTTTGGGAAATTGTTCCTAGACCTAGTGACAAATCAGTTGTCACATCTAAGTGGATCTATAAGATCAAACATGTTGTTGATGGAAGTATAGACAAGTATAAAGCAAGATTCGTAGCAAGGGGTTTCACTCAAAAGGAGGGCATTGATTATGAAGAAACCTTTGCACCTACAACAAGGTACACTACCATTAGATCGTTGGTTTCATTGGTTGCTACAATGGGGTGGAACATCCATCAAATGGATGTTAAGACCGTGTTTCTAAATGGGTCCTGTTGACCCTGCCACCTACACCTACATACAAATTAGTGACAAAAGCCTTCAACCCCACAAGGTGTAGTTGGTGGCAGGGAACTCAAAGAAGGGGTTGTCACACTAATCCCGACTCTTTTTATTTGAGTTATCTCTTAAGTTAGCTAGGGAAGGGGGGTCCCTAATGAAAATTTAAGTTAAAAGATGTGAGTTTCTAGGAAAGTGTTATAGTGAAAATGGATTACTTTTAAGGATTTATGACCAAATATGATCAGAGGAACTTGAAATAACAATGTCAATGACAAAAACCATAAAACCAGTGCCTTATAAGGAATTTGCTCAACAATTTAAAGATATATTTGCTCAAAGTAAAATGCAATTCTCTCAAAAGAGGAAGCAAAGTAACCCTAAAATGTAAACAAAAATTGTTAGCACAAGATATGTAAGATACAAATGTTTTGAGATAAATCAACTTTATAAATCAAAACATGTGAAACATATCTTGCCAAAACCCAAAAATTAGTAATTAACCTGAAAATGTAAAATCAAGAAAGTGTTAAACCAAGACATCAATATACAATTAGACTTGAAGCATGAAAAGAAAGCACTTGTTTGAAAGGATTACAATACTTGCTTTTGGAATAGCCTTTGCACATGAAAACTCAAACCATCAAGAGACAAGTAAAGTAAATGTAATGGAAAGTGCTCTTGGTTAATTTTATTAATTATCTCTGCAACAAGATTACAATTTAACTCTTCAATCCTCAGACCTCACCCTTGCCCAAAGATATGGATCTTACAATGAGGAATCAATAGAGGAGTAGAGGATCTCTAAGATGTAATTCAATCCAACTTATGTTGGAGGTAAAATTTTAATGAGGCTTGGGACCTTACTATTCTAAAATGCCTAGATGAAATGCATGTAAGTCTCTTCCCCAAAATAAAATAATGCTACATGCAAATGCTTCAAAGAGATTGATTTGCAATGCTTGAAAATGAAATAGTGTTCAACATAAGTTGCAATTATAACTTCAATTGGAGGAATAAAATTAGCTTACAAATGTTGCATGTGTCTCATCAATGAATTAAAATGATACAAATAATTTGCTTGAAAGTAAAACTTGTTTCAAATAGACAATGACAATAAATTGCTCCAATATTCAAAATAAGAATGTAGCATAAAAATGAAGCAAGTATTCAAGTGCTCATGAAACAATTCACAAAGGTAAATAGAAACGAATCAAATTTTGTTAAGAATATAAAATGCTTGCTAGTGCTGGGTTGTTGCTTCAAAAGAATAATGAAGGTCATGAGCAACCTATTGCTTTTATGAGTAGGTCCCTTCAAGGGTCTGAGTTGAAGTATAACACGATGGAGAAGCAAATTTATGCTTTAGTCAAGTCTCTTAAACAGTTCAGAATTTATGTGTGGTATTCTAGGATAATTGTGTTTCTTCCCCACTCTGTTGTAAAGGATATTTTAGTCCAAGTTGATTGCTTAGGAACTCAAGCTAGGTGGGTCTCGAAGATTCAAGAGTATGATTTGGATATTAGACCTACCAAGCTTGTGAAAGGCCAGGGATTGGCCAAAATCTTGACTGAAGGAAATGAGAAAGCAATAGGAATGATTTGGAATTAGCTTCATCAAAACTTCAAAGATTGGGTCAATTTGAATGGTATAAAGAAATTATTTATTATTTGCAAAATTTATCATGTCCTAACCATTTAGTTAGCCACAAGAGAAGAGCACGGGCTTAGAGCAACTACGTATTGCATTATGAAGGATTGTATGGGTTGGAGAAATCCAGAGGGGGTAATACTTAGGTGTGTTGATGAAGTTGAAGCCAAAAAGCTTTTATATAAGTTTCATTCAGGATTTTCTAGAGGGCATTATGCTACTAAGATTACTAAGCACACAATCTTGAGAACTGGTTATTTTTGGCCTTCTACTTTTGCTGATGTGTCCAAGTATGTTAGAGGTTACCAAGCTTGTCAACTATTCACTAGGAAGCGGAAGTAAGCCTCTTTGCCTCTTCAGCTTGTGGTCGTGGAGGCTCCCTCTCAACATTGGGGGCTATATTTTATAGGGAAATTTAAAGAAAATTCGAGCAATGGCTACTCATGGATTATAATTGCCACTGATTATTTTACTAAATGGGTAGAGGTCATACCTACAAAACACACCACCAAAAAAGTACTGATAGACTTTCTTGAAGATAATATTACCACTCGTTTTGGTGTCCCTACCAAGATTACTACCAACAATGCCAAGGCTTTTAGCTCTGCTGAATTCTCATCGTTTTGCTTTAAATATGGCATTGTTTTATCCCATTCATCAAACTACTATCCTCAGAGTTTTTTTTTTAATGGCTTAGCAAAGTCTAGTAATAAAAATTTGATAACCATAATCAAGAAGATAGTAGGGGATAACAAACGGGCATGGGGTAGTAAAATTAAATATGTAGGGGATAACAAACGGGCATGGGGTAGTAAAATTAAATATGCTTTGTGGGCTGATAGGATTACAAAGAAGAGTTCTATTGGAAAGAGTCCCTTTGAGTTAGTTTATGTCTTGGATGTTACCCTTCCTGTGCATTTGAGGTTCCCAGCTTACCAATTGCTACAAATTTTTACATTTGATAAAGATGTTGTGCAATGTAGGATTGACCAAATTGTAGAATTGGATGAAACCAAAAGAAGAGCCTTTGAGCATTGTTGAAAAAACCAATCTAAGGTAAAAATAAATTTTCACAAATCATCTAGGAATACAATGTTTTCTAACAATGATATGGTTTTGCTATGGAATCGCAGGAATGAAGAGCCAAGTAATCATGGTAAGTTTGACAGTTTGTGGCTTGGACCATACATTATCAAGGAAGCAGCTGGACAGAATTCCTACCATTTGAGCACTTTGGATGAAGACCCACTCGAGTTACCTGTGAACAACCAACTGCTCAAATTGTTCTACAAAGAAAATATTTGATGCCATGGGGCATCTTTTTGTATCATATTTCTAACCTTATCTCGTGTCATTTTTGTTTAATTTGTTTTATTTCATGAATAAATTGACATTTATGCTCTTAGAATAGATTTCTCTTTCTTCATTTCTGTACTTTATTTCAATTGATGATATTTTGAATGGATAGTGTTGATATATCTCTATTATTGATGGATGCAGATGCCAGGTTCTTACATACTATCACTTCATATGTAGCATGCATCCACATATGGAGCCAAATGCTGACCACTAGAGTGGCACTTGATGATTATATCAAGACTCCACGCCCAAGGATGATCCAGATTACACTTGTACCATCAGATATCATCAGTCAACAGAGTTTTTTAAGTCTACTTCTATCTTCTCATCATCTTTCTTGTACCCAGATTCCACACCCTGTAGGGAATTGTAATAAGTGATACTCGTAATGATGAGTTTTTAAGTCTGTAATAGGCCTAGGATGTTGGGACTCGATCAGCAAACGAATACACGTTGGAGTGTTTTCTTATCTGGTTAATTATCTCGTCTTTTTTAGGGGTGGATAATTTACTGGGTTTTTTCAATCACTTTTTATCCCAAAGCCGGGGTGACGGTTTGAAGGTTGAGCCCCTAACACATCTTAGTGTCTACAGTCGATGTATATTACCATACTAGATTACACAAAAAATTTCATGGAATTTGGTTAAGTCTAGGTAGTCATTTTTTTAATTTTTAGATTTTCCGCACTGCGGAAATTGCTAATCAAATTGTATTTGTAATGAGATAAGTGATGTCTAGAGAAGTTGTATGGGGTACACATAATGAAATTTGCACCTCTCACCCTCAACTTTCTACTATGACACACTTTGAGAGGTTAAAAACGTGTTTTTAACCCTCAAAACCCATTTTTCCTAAGTTTAGTGGGAAATCTCGCAATTAATTAAGCCATAAATTAAATAAATGTAGAAAAATAAATATCCACACATGCTAAATGTTGTGGAAATGAGGTGGAAAATTATGGGGGAGTTAAAGTGAAGTCCCAAGGTGATGTGGACTCCTAAAATCAAGGAAAGAACATGTGCTTAAATAAAATCGAATTTCTGGCATTAAATGAGAAAGTTGCTTACTTAGAAATTCGAATTTGTAAAGTTAATGCACATTTGGGAGGATTTGGGAGAATATTTGATAGAAATTTTTGTGGAAAATTGTCCCCACATTGGTTGCCACCCATATACACTTGTCATTCCATCATAAAATTCGAATTTGGCACATAAGGGAAGAAGAAAATGATGTTCACTTGCTAGAATTCAATTTTTACACTTGACATTGGAGCTCCATTCAACAAATTTGAATTTCACTTTGGGATTGTCACCACATGCCACTTGTTTAATCACTTCTACATTGGGATTGGCTCCCATAGTTCTATTTAAATGAAGCCTTTGGCTCTCAAATAAAATCTTTAGAACAAGTTATTGGGCTTATGGAGACTCTACTAGATTTTCTATTCATTTTCATATAATAAAAAGACTTTCGGGTACTATTGTGTTGGTGTTCTCCTTCCATTTATTAAGGTGATATTATTTCAATTGTTGTGCTTTACATTCGACTTGTATGTTGGATTATGCTAGTTATCATTTTGCCACTTGTTTGGATTAACATATGCAAGCTATCTTGTATGGTTTTTGGGTTAGAGAAATACTCTAGGAAGAGGAGCACTAGAAGATTTTTGGTGCAATCTCTACTCTTCTCCTCTATTGTATAATCTAATCCCTTTATGATTGGTGACATCTTTTTCAAAGTTTGTAGAGATCTTTAAATTTGGTTGAATGATTTACTTGGGTGTGGGGTAACTCTCCAATAGATGAACTAACTCCCAATATCAAGAATAAAAGTGCCCAATCAGTTTGCCTCAAGGATCTCGTCAAACGATTTTGAAAGAAGGAGTTTTCTTTCCTCTAGTCTACTAAGATCACATAAATTTAAATTAAATATTTTTCTTGATCAATATTTTGTACTTTCAAGGATTTTATTTGCTACCTAGAGCATGGTTTTAACTAGACAAGTATGGAGTTCTACTTGCATGTCTTGATCTAATTCTTGCACACTAATTGTAGATTATCATTTTGACTCTTTCATGTCATCTTTCCACTCATTTTGGATCTGTTTTGCAACCCCTTTTGAGCAAATTTGAGATGAAAATTCAAGGAGGTTGTGAGTATTTGAGTCATCATTTCTCGAAAGGTCGAGTTCTACTTTGAGGGCAACATCCTTCTCTCACTAGGTTGTAGGCTAGCGGAGGCTTAGCCTTTCCCCTTAGCCCTGAACACAACTTTCTTTGTGGCTGATTTGATTGTTGCAAATTTGTTTCTTGTATTTTCATATTTTGTCAAAGACTCTCCTATAGTTGTTACTTTAAGAAATCTAGCCCTTGGAAGTGGCATGTTGTAAAAGACTTCTTTGGTTTCCTTGGGAAGCATTCTCAAAAGGCTTTTATTTTCTCTCTTTGTAACCAATCTTTAATAAAAAGATTATTTTTCATTGTGAGGGAGCTTGGGATTTTTCCCATGGTATCCTTTCTCCTCTTTTAGAGGGAGGATCATTGATTGTGGGTGGACTAATATCTTAGTTTAGTTACTCCAATTTTCTTTGTTAATCTCATTGCTAGGCTCATTCGTGCATGACTAGTTTCTTAACATAACACTCACACCCATTCTCATTTTAGCATACATTTGAGATTGGTTTATGTTTGCCATTTCTATTTCTTGAATACTTGTATTGGGCAATCTAACACAACACATGCAATTTTTCTTTCGATGCAAGCAAGTATTTTATGTTTACTAGGCAAGCTTAAACTAGTTTAATTTATCCATCTACTTTGGTTTCACAAGTCTCTTGAGCACATTGTTTTATCATTGTCAATTTATATTATGTCGCATTATCATTATTGTTGGGTTTTTCTTGTCACTCCATTGAAGCAATTTGGCATTGATTTCAAAAGCAGGACTTCTCATTTAGATTAGACGTTTTAGATTAAAAATAACCAAGACTAATTGCATTCAAACCTAGTATAGATGCATCTCATGCTAATACATCTTATGGTTTCACTCGCAATTGTCCATTTTACTTGTCATCATTGAGTATTTTATGGTGGCAAGCATTGTTTCATTTTCCTTTTGCAAGTAGAGCACTAATTGCTTTTCCTTTTTGCAAGATATCTCTATATGCTTTTATTTATGCATGGATTATATTTTAATCAAATCAACGCCAAATTGCTTCAATGGAGTGACACAAGAAAGACCCAACAATAATGATAATGACACAATATATGTTGACAATGATAAAGCATTGTGCTTAAGAGACTTGTGAAACCAATGTAGATGGATAAATTAAACTAGTTTCAGCTTGCCCTGTAAATATAAAATACTTGTTTGCATCAAAAGAAAAATTGCATGTGTTGTATTAGATTGCCCAATACAAGTATTCAAGAAATGGAAATAGCAAACATAAACCAATCTCAAATGTATGCTAAAATGAGAATAGACGTGCGTGTTATGTTAAGAAACTAATCACGCAGGAATCAACTTAGTAGTGAGATTAAGAAAGAAAATTGGAGTAACTAAACTAAGAGATTAGTCCACCCACAAGCAATGATCCTCCTTCTAAATGCGGAGAAAGGATACCATCGGAAAAAACCCAAGCTCTCTCACAAGAAAAAAATATTTTTTTTTTTTAATTAGAGATTGGTTACAAAGAGAGAAAAGAAAATCATTTTGAGAAGACTTCCCAATGAAACCAAATAAGTCTTTTACAACATGCCACTTCCAAGGGCAAGATCTCTTCAAGTAACAACTACAGGAGAGTCTTTGACAAAATCTAAAAATATAAGAAAAAAGATTGCAACAATCAAATCAGCCACAAAGAGAGTTGTATTCAGTGCTAAGGAGAGAGGCTAACCCTCCTCTAGCCCACAGCCTAGTCAGAGAATGAGGCTTCCCTCCAAGTAGAACTCGGCCTTTCGAGAAATGATGCCTCAAATACTCACAACCTCCTTGAATTTTTGTCTCAAATCTGCTCAAAAACTTCTTCAAAACAGATCCAAAATGAGTGGAAAGATGACATGCAAGAGTCAAAATGATAACCTACAATTAGTGTACAAGAATTGGATCAAGACATGCAAGTAGAACTCCATACTTGTCTAGTTAAAACCATGCTCTAGGTAGCAAATAAAATCCTTGAAAGCATTAGATATTGATCAAGAAAAATATTTAATTTAAATTTATGTGATCTTAGTAGGCTAGAAGAAAGGAAACTCCCTCTTTCAAAATCATTTGATAGATCCTTGAGGCAAACCGATTGGGTCATTCTATTCTTGATCTTGGGAGTTAGTTCGTCTATTGGAGAGTTACCACATGCCCAAGTAAATCATTCAACCAAATCTAAAGATCTCTACACACTTAGAAAAAAATGCTAGCAATCATAAAGGGATTATATTATACAATGGAGGGGAAGACTAGAGATTTCACCAAAAATCTTTTAGTGCTTATCTTCCTAGCATATTTCTCTAACCCAAAAACCATACAAGATAGCTTGCATATGTTAATCCAAACAAGCAGAAAAAATAATAACTAGCATAATCCAAAATACATGTAGAAAGTAAAGCACAACAATTGAAATAACATCACCTCAAGAAAAGGAAGGAGAAGACCAACACAATAGTACCCGAAAATCTTTTTATTATATGAAAATGAATACAAAATCCAATGGAGTCTCCACAAGTCCACTAGCTTGTTCTAAATATTTTATTTGAGAGCCAAAGGCTCATTTAAATAGAACTATGGGAGCCAATCCCAACGTAGAGATCATTAAACAAGTGACATGAGGTGACAATCCCAAAGAGAAATTCGAATTTGTTGAATGGAGCTTCAATGCCAACTGTAAAAATTGATTTCTGGCAAGTGGAACTTGTTTTCTTCTTCCCTTATGTGCCAAATTCGAATTTTATGATGAAATGAAAGTGTATATGGGTGGTAACCGATGTCGGGACAATTTCCCACAAAAAATCTCCAACAAATATTCTCCCAAATCCTCTCAAATGTGCATTAACTTCACAAATTTGAATTTTCAAGTAAGTCGCTTTCTCATTTAATGCTAGAAATTCAATTTTATTTAAGCATGTCCTTTCCTTGGTTTTAGGAGTCTACATCACCTTGGGACTTCACTTTAACTCCCTCATAATTTTCCACCTCATTTCCACAACATTTAGCATGTGTGGATATTTATTTTTCTCCATTTATTTAATTTATGGCTTAATTAATTGCCAAATTTCCCACTAAACTTAACAAAAGTGGGTTTTGAGGGTTAAAAACACATTTTTAACCTCTCAAAGTGTGTCAGAGTAAAAAGTCAAAGTGAGAGGTCCAAATTTAATTACTCATACCCCATACAACTTCTCTAAACATCAGTTATTACATTACAAATACAATTTTATTAGCAATTTCCGCACTGTAAAAAATCTAAAAATTTTAAAAATGACTACTTAGACCTAACCAAATTCCAAGAAAATTTTTGTGTGATCTAGGATGGTAATATACATCGCCTCTACACACTAAGATGTGTTAGGAGCTCAACCTTCAAACCGTCACCCCGGATTTGGCGTAAAAAGTGAGTGAAAAAACCTAGAAAATTGTCTGCATTTGAAAAAGAAAGGATAATTAACCAAATAAAACAAAACACTCCAAGGTGTACTTGTTAAGTCTTTTTATTATATGAAAATGAATACAAAATCCAGTAGAGTCTCCACAAGCCCACTAGCTTGTTCTAAATATTTTACTTGAGAGCCAAAGACTCATTTAAATAGAACTATGGGAGCCAATTCCAATGTAGAGATCATTAAACAAGTGGCATGAGGTGACAATCCCAAAGAGAAATTCGAATTTGTTGAATGGAGCTCCAATGCCAAGTGTAAAAATCGAATTCTGGCAAGTGGACATCATTTTCTTTTTCCCTTATGTGCCAAATTCGAATTTTATGATAGAATAACAAGTGTATATGGGTGGTAACCGATGTGGGAACAATTTCCCACAAAAATCTCCACCAGATATTCTCCCAAATCCTCCCAAATGTGCATTAAGTTCACAAATTTGAATTTCCAATTAAGCAGCTTTCTCATTTAATGCCAGAAATTGGAATTTATTTAAGCCCGTGTCATTTCCTTGATTTTAGGTGTCTACATCACCTTGGGACTTCACTTTAACTCCCCCATAATTTTCTACCTCATTTCCACAACATTTAGCATGTGTGGGCATCTATTTTTCTCCATTTATTTAAGTTATGGCCTAATTAATAAACAGATTTCCCACTAAACTTAGGAAAAGTGGGTTTTGAGGATTAAAACACATTCTTAACCTCTCAAAGTGTGTCATAGTAGAAAGTTGAGGGTGAGGGGCAAATTTCATTACTCATGCCCCATACAACTTCTATAGACATCACTTATTACATTACAAATACAATTTTATTAGTAATTTCCGCACTGCACAAAATCTCAAAATTTTAAAAATGACTACCTAGACCTAACCAAATTCCACAAAAAAAATTGTGTGATCTAGTATGGTAATATAAATCAACTCTACACACTAAGATGTGCTAGCGACTCAACCTTCAAACTGTCACCCCGGCTTTGGGGTAAAAGTGAATGAAAAAACCTAGAAAATTATCTGCCTCTGAAAATGAAGGGATAATTAACCAGATAAAAAAAACACTCCAAGGTGTACTCGTTTGTTGATCGAGTCCCAACATCTTGGGCCTGTTACAGACTCAAAAATGTTGATTTGGGGTATCATCGGATGTGCTCTAGCGACGAAATTTAGTGGAGAGGTTGGGGCACATGAGACCTCCAATACCCAGAAAGGGTTTCGGCAAATTCTAAAAAGTTCAGGAGATATTAAAATAATTAATATTTTTAATGGGGTCCCTAAGTCTAAACTTAGGGAAAATAAAATATTAATGTCTATTAATATGAAACTGTGTTACAATGGTCCGAAAGACATGGATCAAGCCAGATCTAATCTTAGCCATTGATTAGGGACTTAATCTCAGCAGCTGATTTGTCAACAAGAAAAGTATGAGACGAGGCTTGAGGGTCACTTGGAGAACACACTAAGGCAGACAAGTCAGTTCAATTTCTGGAGCGGGGTTAGCTGAGAAATTGAACCAGTGGTCTGGAGAGCAGTTAGGAGGCAGTAAGTACAGAACACAGAGACGGGAGATCAACGCAGAGGTAGAAGAGATCAGACACAGGGCTAGAGGAAGCCATGCAGAGGCAGCAGAGACTTCGTAGAGCCAACAAGGCCTGTGTCATCCATGCAGAGGTTGTAGGAGTGACATAGAAGGCCAGAGAGGTTACATAGAGCCTCAGTAGGTTGACACAGTGGTCAATAGGGCCTACGCTAGGTTCAGAAGAAGTGTTGGAAAATTTGTTTATCTATGGGTAAGCCAGTTTGGCACCCTGTTGTACTAGAAGATTGTTGAATAATAAAATCCTCCTTGCTACACCGGTTTTCCCATATTGGGTTTTTCGGGGGAAATTAGTCCAAAATAACTGTGTCAATGTATTGATTCTTGTGCATATGTTTGTTTCTATATTACGATGTATATCTACAGCAGTATTTATTTTAATGTTTGTTGAAGTAATTTCATGAATAACTTATGGTGAAATAAGTAGGAAAAGTAAATTAGTTGTTGCAGTGATAGAATTTTCACAAAAAACTCATCATTACTAGTATCACTTATTGCAATTCCCAACAGGGTGTGGAATCTAGGTACAAGAAAGATGATGAGATGATAGAAGCAGGGTTAAAAAACTTTGTTGACTGATGATATCTGATGGCGAAAGTTTCCTCTGGATCATCCTTAGGCATGGAGTCTTCATGTAATCATCAGGTACCACTCTAGTGGTCAATAGTACCAAGAGGGTCTGAAAGCTTGAGTCCACCTTATTCCAACTTGGATAGATTTCCCTGGTTAGGAAACTAGTCCATGGCATTGTAGTGCCTAAATTGTCGAATGACCAATGGATAGATTGCCTTGGTCAGAGATCTAGTCCACGGCATTGTGGTGCCTAAAGTTCTTCATGGTTCATATAGTTTGAGGTCTTCCATTGTATTTGTACATCATGAATACCTCCTTATTTTAGAGGGAGTGTTGGAAAATGTAACTATGTTCAGTCTTCATTAATATACTTTAGTCATCATGTAATGTATTTGTCAAAAGAATAAAGAAAAGAATTTTTATTATTGTAACAATGACTTCATGGGGAGAAAATTGGAGGGAAGGAAGATGGCCACTGTAGCGTGCTTTCTCCATGTTGGGAATGGAGTCGTTGTCTGGGTGAGTGTTGGAAGTGGCGCGGAAGGGAAGGCCATAGGCCCTGGTCTCTGCAGTCTCGGCCACAAGCGCGTGCTGAAGGAGGCCCTGAAACCCCATCGATCAACACGGAAGGGTGTGATTACCCGGTCCATTGCTAGGGAAGTCCCCGATGCCACTGCCATAGCAGAAATGATTAAAGGACTGAACGAATTAAAGGTAGATCGGAAGGATAAGACCGGGAAACTGAATGTGGACAGAGATCGGCAGGCAATCTCTGTCTCTTGGCACAGAATCTGTTTCAGGGGCGGAAAATCGACAGGTTTCGGGTCAATCCATGCAGGTATAGCCTGCTGGCTGTTCCTCAGGCCGCTAACCCATTGCTGTTCTTTGCATGCAAGAATGAGGGACTGCATGCAGCAGATCCGAACCATCACACAACTGCATGGTTCAAACTCCTCAGATCCAGGCCGGATCTAACAGATCGGAGTAATTTTCAAGATTATTCGGCTCCCAGTCTTCAGATCGACGGGAATAGGCACCGAATGATCAGAGGACACGCCCCTCTCGCCATACAAAAGGCAGATCATCCCAATAAGAGGCAAGATCTGGAAGAACGTACACAGCAAGATCATCTGACAACCAGTATAGACACTGTTTCAGGCAGAGCTCAGCCAGAGCGCATACATCAGGTAACCAAAAATAGTTTTCAGATTTTTATTAAAACCCCTGAGAAGAAATCTTTCTTAGCATGGGTAAGTGGAGATAGTTCTGTTTCGCTGCTAAAGCAGCAAATTTGTGCTCTGACTGGCTATCCAGGCCAGATCCAACACCTAGTCAGTGGTAGGTGGTCTCTCCAGGACCACAGAACCCTGGAAAGCTACGAGATCAGCCCAGGAGAAACCATTGTTCTGAATCTCAGGCTGAGAGGAGGGGCACCATCTCAGGGACAGCCAAGCAGTTTAGGATTGCGAGGTGGATCAAAGGGATCTACATCAAAACCTACAGGATCCTACAGAGACGCAGCAAAAGGGAAAGAATCTCCAAAGGGGAAAGAACATGCAACTGTTAATATACCTCCAAGGCAGTATATCGTGGATGAAGTACCAGAGAGCCCCTCCATTCCGTTGGATATCCCAGAGGTAAAGTGCATATTCTCAGATCTACAAAAAAATGCTGTTATTTGTAGATTTAACGGCTTCTGGCCTAGATCGGATGCTTTGTATCAATGGATTCACACGGCATGGACAACAAACTGCCGGATACACCTATGCTCGAAAGGTTTTTTCATAGTAGTCTTTCGCATTGAAGAAGAAAGGGAAAAAGCTCTCACTGAAGGACCATGGTTCTGGGGCAGTGCGGGATTATTCGTTACCCCTTGGTTTCCGAAGTTTGATCCAAATACCATGGTGGTATCAAGGATGCCGGTATGGGTAAGGTTACATAACCTTCCGATGCATTTTTGGCACTTTACGTCCTTATCAGCTATAGGGAATACCCTTGGAAGAATGCTAAAGATTGACACAGAGAGACATTTAAAAGGAATCTTTACCTTTGCTAGAATCTGTGTCGAGGTAGATCTTAGTCAAGGGTTACCGGAAAGCATCATTCTGAATTTCAACAATACTCAATGGAAACAACCTTTGGACTATGAGAATACAGCATTCAGATGTAGGGGATGTCAACAAACAGGTCATCTGTTCAATGCATGCAAAAGCCTTAACAAGAGCAAGCCACAACAAAGGAAGCACAAAGGATGGCAAAACATAGATAAAGTCATAAAGAAACAAACCGCGGAAAAGAAAGCCCCCACAGTATCAGAAGACGAAGAAACAGAAGGAGAGGAGGATGATACCACCATAGAGGAGGTTGAAATAGAAAACCAGAAGGAAAATACAGCAGTCAACAAGGACCTACAGCCACACTCAATTCAGGCAGAGACCCAGCAAAATCAGGCAGAAATGACAAGCGTGGATCAAAGCATGGGAGG